>CANXYC010716918.1:0-29564 GCA_948193065.1 Aleurites moluccanus
AGTTGTCTGTCTCGACACATTATCACATATTTTTATATATATATATATAGCTGACTAGATATATATATATATATATATATATATATATATATATATATATATATATATATATATATATATATGTATGTATATAATGACATATATGTATTTATACTTACATAGATATGTACACATATAGTTTCTACACGTGCATATATATATATTTATTTAGTTCCCCAGAAGATTAGTCTGTTTTAAACATTTCTGTTGTTTAGCTGTATATTTGTTTTTGCTAGGTGTCATTCTCATTTCTGATTGTTGCTATTCTATCTAAATGGCACAGTGATGGAAAAACAGTTGGTGCTTGTCTTGATCGGAATGGACTTCATCCTGCTAGGTATTGGCGGACGGTAGACAATTTTGTTTATGTTGCATCTGAGGCGTGTTCTACATTTATTTTGACCTGGAATTATTTTATATGTTGTGAATTTGAATGAACCAGCTTCAAATTATAGTGGATATTGGAGCTTTGCTTGCTTCTCTTGTTGCTTTTTTTATTTATCTCAATTTGTCTTGTGGTTTTGTGATTATGTTGTTTAATGTTAGTTGTTATAAAATGGTTTGAACGTATTCTTTTGGTGGTCAACTTTATCAGGCCTAAATAATTGCTTGAATTTTTATTTATTACTAATATTCATAACATTGGGTCATTTTCATATGTGGATATGTCTTGGGTTTGTTGTAGCCCAACCAAGGTCTGGCTATTTTTGTAGTAGATGTGGCCAAATATTTTATTGGTTATATTTCAACACTAAGCCAATGTTTATGCTGCTTATTTTTTAATGGAAACCGTATCTATGTATGTAGATCGTTATCGAAGTGAATCATGCATTGAATTTTTCACAATTCATCAAATATTATTGGATAATAGACCGTACACCACTTTCTAAGCAGACATCTGACTTTGAGAATGACATACTGGCATTTGGCAATGTTACAGCTTTGAAGTGCCTTTTAAATTGCCCATGTTTTTGTTCCAAATCTATCACTCAGATTGCTAAAATTACTGAACATATAGCTGATTATTATGGAGCAATGCTTACATATCGTGGGAATAGAATGGGCTCTGTTTTCTTTTTCAATTCAGATTGAGGAATTGGTTTTTCCTTACTAGAGTTCCTTAACTAGGAGGTTGTTGCATTTGAAATAATGCTGCAGGAACTTACATGAACATGAAATATTTTTGAAGGAAAAATCCATTTGGCTTTGTGCTCCCTCTGTGAGATTGTGATTCCATGGAAGAAATTTCTTATATTTTGCTGCTATTCATTTGGCATGCCTCTACTAAACTGCCTATCACGATTCTTCCCCATCATTCTTCTAAAGTTGTTTCCTCAGTTTGTCTCCTTGTGTTCATTTTTGTTAGTTTTTCTTTGTAAAGAAATTATGATTGAGGTAGTAAATTCATAGCTATATGTGCATCATTGGATTCTTTAGACTGCTTTGTCCTCTGTCTCATCACTCCTGTTTTCTCCTCTTTCAAATCCATATCTGTGATCATTCCTTTAAAAAAAAATCTTATGTGGCGTATTTTGAATAGGTAATAAAGAAATAGTGAAGGTCTAACGATTGACCGCTCCTGTTGGCCAGATGCAACTAAAGAGCCTTGTCGATGCTCACGTTGCAAGTCCACTAAATAAAACTCTTTAATATATAGGCGCACACAAACATGCTGCTTATCAATGTTACTGAATATGGTATTAATTCCGTCTATTTTCTTAACACCTGCTGACCTTGAACAATATTTTCCATCAACTTCGGATCATTTATCATGTCAAACTAATTGCAAAATATCCAAGCATTTTGTTTTATATCTCAAGTGGTATAATTTTAAATGCATCTCTGGTGAAGGAAAAAAACTTGTAGCGGTAAAGTGCTGCTATTCTGAAGGAATGGGACACATATCCATCACTCTTTTGGCAGTTAGTTCCACCCAGCGAAGAAAACACCCCAGAAGCTTGTGCAGATTATCAGGCAACAGTTTCTGGAAAAGTGACATTGGAGTCTGCGTAGGATAGCAGTTCAAAATACTCCTCATTGGCCAGCAGTTCAAAATACTCATTGGCCAGCTGTGAATTCGCTACCACAACTTGTACGGATAAAATACAAGAGGGATACTGGAATCCAGAATGCTTTAGGAGCCTGTTGACAATGTTTCAAAGTGAAAAAAGCTTAGCATCATCTGGAGTATTGAGCACCCAGAGATCCACAAGAACTCAGCTTCCCTGGAGTTGCTGAATTTTTGTAGTGATTTGTGGCTGAAAACGTAAAGTCCGATAAGATTCAGATGTTTTCCGTCCTTGAAACTTATCTTGTTATTATTAATAAAAGCACTTCAATATTGCTGGTAGGGTTGTGTGCGATTCGGATAAAGTGGGGATTATATTAATTTAGTTTTAATTCGGTTCGATTATTTTTTTGAATCTTGAATATTTTCTTTTCCCTTATTTTTTCAGTTAGAAGATTTGAATCAGTTTAATATCTCTCTGCGTCCCCAATTTTGCCCTAATTGCTGATAATTGCTTATTGAATTTAATTTTTCTTTTTCCACCATCATTATTTATTCGAGTCAAAAGGCAGCTTAAAGCAACTCCAGATTTGGATTTGTTGCACTCGTACGTAAAACAAGGTGCTGGTTTTGGATAATCTGATTCTCTTAATCTACAAATGAGCATTCCATTTGATAGTAAATAATTGAGCAGTTGTTTATTATACTTAAATGCTAAAAATGAATACGTAAACACATTTTTGTTGAAAGAAATACTAAATAATAAGAGCAGTAACTATTACGAGTTAAAACAACTGACTTGTGCATATATCTATTAAAACTTCAGCACAAATTTAATATAATGGATGGGAAATTCATTTTCTCATAACATCATAACCTTTTTTATTTATTTATTTATTTTAATATTGATGCTTTTTTCGAAAATCTAATTGTATAGGATTTAACCATACGCAAACATTTAGAGCATGTTTGATTTAAAGGACAGAAGTTAACTGATTAATTTAGTTTTTTTTTTAGATGTGTCAATTTGTTTAGTACAAAAATTAATAAAAGATTAACAAAAACAACGGTTGATTTTAAAATTTTTAAAATGGAGAATTATTTTTCCATAAGCTAATAATTAATTTTTATGAAAACTATAATTATAATTCATAAAGAATAATAAATAACTAATAAAAATTACTATATTTATGTTTAGAAGGAAAAATCATAATAAATAAAATATATAACAGAATAATTATAATTTTTAACTGCTAATTTTACTATTTTTTTCAATTTATATCATACATTTTAAGGGAATTGTTATTGTACGTTATAATATTAAAAGTAAATTATACTTGTAATTATCATTTAACATTTTTATATTAATAACTAAGGGACATATATATTAATGGCTTAATAGATAAAATTATCCTGAATTCTATACATTTTTATAATTACATCCTATATTATTTTTTTCTATATGTCAATTCTATCCTGATTTGAAATTTTAGTTGCAATTCTACCCAAATCATAATTATAAGAAAAATATTATTAGTTAAAAAGTTAAAAGGACAAAATGATGTTTAAAGTTATTATATTATATTGTCAGTCTAATTTTTAAATGTAATTTCATATTAATTCAACTCTTTAATATTATAAATTTGATTAATTGAGTTATTAGTTTAATTATTAATGCTTCATCAAATTCATAAAGTTGAATAATCTAAATAATTTCTATTGAAATTTAAAAATTAAATTGATTGTATGATATGGTATAATAAATTTTAAGTTAATTTCATTTTTTTCTTCAAAATAATATGAAATTGTTAATATTATTATTTTCAATTTAATATTAAGATAAAATTACAATTAAAATTTTAAATTAAAATAAAATTGACAAAATAAAAAAATAAGGTATAATTATAAAAATATTAAAAAAATTCTATGTTAAGCATATACTAATTATCAACTAAAGATTATTAATTTTTGTTACAACTAACAAGAATAGTTAAACCAAACATGTTGTCAGTTACTTAAAAGTTGTTGAAATAGAAGAACTCATCCTAAAATTGGTGTCCCGACAGATTTTATTTGGTTTGAGAAAGGTCAAAACTCGGCCTTCGGTTTTCGTCTTTCCTGTTGGGCAAAACAAAGGATTCTGGAATGTGATTCATCGTACAAAGGGTCTTCGGTTTTCGTCATTCCTGTTGGGCCCGCCAATGCTTCAAGGGGTAGGCGGCCAGAAAATGAGATAAGAACTTTGTCATAAAATCCTCTTACTAGTGACCTTATCCTAGCTTATTGTGATTTACCTAATTAAAATGGTGTATATATTGAAGTGCGAGTAGTTAAATGTAATTTAAAAATCTTAATATTTTATAATGTTAAATTTTATATGCAATGAGGTATAAAATTACGTATTTATAATTGTCTTTCATCATGATTATTTTTTTTATTGAAAAGTAATAATAATGATAGTAAATACGCAAGTTATTCAATCTGATCGGGCAAAGGAATTCTAAGACTGTACTTAGAAAAGTCTAATAACTGTTAAATATGAAGTTCCCCTAATTTGAAAATTTGAAGTTTTCTTAAAAAAGTTTGATAAGTTTGAAAATGCTGGTGCTAAAGCACAAGGGTTTTTATTTGAAAATGATATTGGTGCTAAGGTAAGTATGTAGAGGGCTGCTCAGGCTTTGAAAATAATTTTGGATTTGCCACGGCTTGTTTAGGTTTTGAAAATGATTTTACTTTGAAAAGGCGGCACCGTTACTGAGGAATTTTAAAAAAGTAGCACTATTTTCAGGTAGATTTGAAGAGGTGGTACTATTGCTAGGAAATTTTTTGAAGAGATGGCATCATTGCTGGGAAGATTTTTGAAAAGGTAGGGCCGTTGCTAAGAAGATTTTTGAAAAGGTGACACTATTATCAGGAATATTTGAGTACAAAAGAGTATGATATAATGCAATTGAAAAGATTTTGTTGTGATGCAATTTGAAAAGGGTTTGATGCAATGCAATTGAAAAAAATTTGAGTATAGAAGTCATACCTTTTTTTATAATGGTTCTGATTTTTTTCATATGTTTTTGTAGTTTTTTGCAAATTGAGTTTGTCATACTTATTAGATGACTCATGGAATGGAGTTGGCTTGCCCTGATATTGAAGAGGAAAGGCTTAGTCAGCAGGAGGATGCTCATCTGTGTTGTTTGAGAGACAATCATCATATGTTTTTTTTTTTTTTTTTTTCTATCATGTGTTAGATCCAAACGAATGCAGGATGATATATGATGCCATGAATTTGTAGATGTCATCAATGTTATGTATGAATGATGCTATCTCTTAGGATAATCTAATGTTAGACCCCCCTGTTTGATTTAAATGATGCATTTTATGCGAATTCATGCAAATTCAACGCATTTGGAGAGAGAAGTTATGCAATGAAACATAATGAAATGCAATTTCATGCATTGAGATGTCCCATAATGCCTTATTTTTAAGGGAAAGTGATTTGGAAAAAGGGGTGACTTGGTCACTTTGACAGTCTTCAAGGCTGAAAGATTTCAGTTTTCTTGTATGGCCTTGGTTTGCCTAAAAAGAGGTTTTGACGATGCTGTCAAATTGGTTGCTAATTAGGGTCATACTAAGTCTGATAGAGTGTGAAGGATTGTTGAGGGTAATACTTTCAGACTTGTTTAAACCAAGTTTAGTTTAGGTTTAAGGATTTATATTGGAGGTTGAAGTTGGTTTGGCCTCGAATGGATTAGTCCTGTCAGATTAGTTGAGGTCGTCTAGGAAAGGCTAAAGTCAAATTTGGCCTGAAATTTGATTGGTCCTATCAGTTTGGTTCAGGTTATCTAGGGAATGCTATGGTCAGATTTGGCCTTGAGTGGATTAGTCTTGTCAAATCGGTTGAGGTTAGCTAGGCTATGGTTAGATATGGCTTGGAGTTTGATTGGTCCTGTCAAGTCAATTGAAGTCAGCCAGCTGTGAACACGAGATTTTACACCCCCGAACCTTAGATGGAATCGTACCGGACCTAAGAGGACCCACCGGAATGGACTGACATATGAAAAATGAGCGAACACATGCGAATCCACCAACTAAGCCAGCTGAATCTGCCAGCACTTACTAGTTGATCCACCAGACACATCTACAAATTGGGCTTGCATCTCAATGGGCAGCACTGCTTTCACTTTATAGACTAGGGAGTAGGGAGTTGCCCCTGTTGGCATACATATTGAAATTCAATAGACCACAAAGCGAATGGCAAGTGCTGGCGCCATCTTTTGTTAATGGTGACCATTATTTGCAAAATAGTTTTGATGGTTTTATTGGCTGCTTCCACTGCACCATTAGTCTGAGGACGATAATGGGAAGATCAGTGGTGTTGGATCTTTTTTCTTTTTAGCATGCCCACTACTCATTTCTTAAAGTGTGGCCCTTTTCACCTCATAAACCCAATTCATGATTTGTTGAGCTTCATCCTTTGTTACACACCTCAGATGGACATTGTTCTAAGTCCTTTTATAGAGTACATTCCCATTCGAAATGAAATTACCAGCTAATTGCTGTAAGATTTTGCATTTTGACTTAGTTGCCCCAACATTCTTCAACTCAAAAGGCATAATCTTATAATAGTAGGTGCCCCATTTAGTTACTAATATAATTTTTTTCTTGTTAGGAGGGCTGACTTGAATCTAATTGTAACTCATATAAGGTAAATCAAAGAGAGTACTTTAGATTTTGCCATGCAGTCAGCCAGTACGTTGATGTGGATAAAGGAAAGTCATCTTTAGGACAGACTTTGTTCAGATTCTTGTAGTCCACACACTTTCTTACCTTTCCATCCTTCTTGAGGATTGGTACTATATTGCCTAACCACAATGGGTATGTGATAGGCTCAATAAACTCATTTTCTAACAACTTCTCTACTTCTTCTTTGACCTTTAAAGACCATTCTGCTTTTAGTCTTTTCAATTTATACTTGATAGGCCTTGTATACTCATAAACAAAAATTCTGTGAACTACTATGCTTGGATCAATACAAGTCATATCTTTGGGTTCTTGTGCGAAGCAATCCATGAATTCTTTGATTTCAATGTACAAAGTTGTTTTATCAAAGTATGATGATGTAATTCGTATGACTTTTGTTTTATCATTTGTGCCAAGGTTAAATGATTCTTTGCTTTCTTATTCTCTTTTTTTTGTTATATATTTTTCTCACCTCTTATTTTTCTGATATTTCATTCAAATTGCTTTTATGAAAGGCAAAACGCATTTCGAAACCCTTAAACTTTTTCATTTTTTTATTATTGAGTCCCAAGTTTGATTTTGTACTAATTAAGCCCTCCAATTATCGATTTGTTGCTTATTGAAAGATTTTTCACGGTGATTGACGGAAGTGGCTTACATGCAAGTCGAAAGCACGTCGAGGCCATTTATCAAGCTGACTGGGATTTGTATATCTGAGACAGAAAATAAAATAAAAAATTACAAAACATTAAAAAAAAATAAAAAGCTTAAATTATTTTCACAGCCTAAAAACTATAACGTTTCTCTTTATCTTCTCTCAACGCTGCCATTTCATCTTCTCTTTCATAGTTTAAAGTATTTTTCTCTTTCTTTTCTTTCATTTTTCAAAGATGTTGGCCCCCTTGGGTTTGATGTTGATTTTGATGGTAATAAAATAATATAAATATATTATTTGTGCTAACAATTTGTTTGAGTGAATTGAGGCATGAAAAATCATGAGCAATATTCAAACTATAGGATCAACACATTAGTGCACTATCTGCAAAATTGAAGTTGTAGAAATTCAAGTAGTCGCAGCCGCTACAGATGGAGTCCGTGGCTGCTACGTGTGAAGTCGCAGGAGCAACACTAGGAAGTCGCAGGTGTGACATTATCTCCAAAATTTCCAGTAGCCTCAGACCAAAATAGAGGATGAAGTCGCGAGCGTGACCGTTGATGTCGCAGGTGCGACCCAAAGAATTCGCAGCCATAGCTACTACTGGCAGACATGTAAAAAGTCTGAATTGATGCCAAATTATGTATGAATAGGGAGAAGCTAATAGGTCAAGCCATATATGGATGGAAACTATGGATGTCTAGTTTTAGGAACAAAAAATATATTGAGCATTGGACATTGAAAAATGAAGATATGAATTTTTGAATGAATTATGCTCAAACTAACATACTAGGATAGAATAGATGAGACAATTTGAAAATGTTTCTGAGATTTATAGAAGAAGAATTCGAGCATAAAATTCATAATTGTAGCTATGGATGTCTAATTTAATATGGAAAAGAATCAAGTGATTTCGAGCTCTATAGAAGGATAAATTTAAGAATTAGTGAAGCATGCTCAAACTGTCTTATAAATTGGAACAATAAAATATTATGATTTTTTAAGGTATCAAGATGGACATTTTAAGAGTTGTGATAAACTAAAAAGTTGTAGTAGACAAAAAAATAGTACATGATTTGGAGTTATAGAGCTTGAGATATAAAGAAAACAAGTCGCGAGCATGACACCAGCAGTCGCAGGCTTGACAATTCTTAAAAAAAGTCCAGTAGCAAAATGCTACTTTAGTCGCAAGCACATCTCTGGAGTCGCGGGCTAGACTCTTGTGACTCTGACACAAAATATAGCCATTGAAAAGGATTCTAACAACTATGTTTTAAATTCTAACTGTCATAGTTAATGTTGGACTATAAATTCAAGTTGTTTTGAAGCTTAAGAAGGTTAGAAAACAAAAGAACAACAATTGAAATCATTGAATTAAGATTTTGCATTAAAATCATTCTTGTATATGGCTTAGAGAGCCTATATTTATAAAGCATCAATTTGTGAGCTTTAATTTGTAAAATTCTTGAGTTATTTAAGACTCATTGATTATTTGAGAGTTTGGAAAAAAATAAAAGGGGATTTTCTTCTTCTCATCTCTTGTATTTCTATTGGGTTTGAGTGTGAGCCATAGAAAACACTTATATAGGTTTGAGTGTGAGCCTTTGAGAAAAACCCTTGTAAAGGTTTGAAGTGTGAACCTATGAAAACACTTTGTATAAGATTTGAGTATGATCCTGTGAAAACACTTGTAAAGGTTTGAGTGTGAGTCTAAACATTTGGGTTTGATCTTGCACCCGTAAAAAGATCGGAGTAAAATACTCAAGTGTGATATTGAGGAGTGGACGTAGACAAGGGTTGGACGAACCACTATAAATCTTGTGTTTGATTCTCTCTTCCCTACACTCTTTATATTTTACTCATTTATACATACATATACATTCATTGTTGAATTGGTTTATTTGCTTCCGCCATTTTATGTAATACCCTAGAAAGTTATAACTCACATGCATGAATTAATTCTCAGTATATGGTTCAAAATTCTTGAAATGATGGGAAATAATTTTAGAGACACAGTTAGAAAGCGAACTAGTTACTTTTCTGGAAAGCGGTGGTGTCGGGAACACTGCCGAGAAATTAGCAGTCCGATCAACAGAAGAATTTCTGAATTGGACCAGGGGGTAAAAGATTACCATAATGCATGTGTAATTTTGGTAAAAAGAAAGAAGTGAAAAACATTTAGGGACACTGAAAAAGTAATCAATGACAAAATTATAAATAAAATTAACTTTAAGATGAATAGTGAAAATTGGTCTGTCGGAGTTACAGAATGACTCTGAAACTATTTTTATAAATAAGTATAAATTAAAATAAGCTTATTGACTCCCCACATTGGAATCCAAATCCTGATAGAATTGTCAAAATAAATTACAGAAGAAGTTGGGGTCAAAGTATGATTACTTGGAAGTTTGAGGACCAAAATGTAATTTGCCATATGATTTTAATATATATACCAACACTTAGCTATTTTTTTCATCTTCTTCTTCTTCTTCTTCTTCTTCTTCTTCTTCTTGTGGCCGAATCTCCCTACTCAATTTTTCTTCAATTTTCTTAAGAGAAATTGATAGAAAACTTAAATACAAACCTAATTCTAATATTTTCCATCTTTAGATTGCTTGGAAAGCTAAAGGAAAGCAAGGAAGAACTCTTCAAGGATTTCGACAATATCACTCCATCAAGGTAAGAAGTTTGTTTGTTTAGTTTTATAGTTCATTTAGATGATTTAGGAGTTGAATTAGATGGGTATGGTATTAGATTGCATCAATTGATGCAAATTGATGAAAATGCCTAATTTTTCCTAATCTAGTGAAGTTGTATGAATGAGCTTAATGATTTAGTGTTAGTTTATGTTAATTGATGTTAGAATATAGCAATTTGTGGTTAATAGACAACTAATTAGTGATTAATTTGATGTAGAACACAAGTTGTGATAAAGTTGTGCTAATTGGCTCTTTTGGTGAATTGTGGAGAAAATCAATTTTTCAAAGCAATTTGGAAGATTAGGTGAGTCTTATATGCATCCTTTAACATGTCTATTGTGTTGGAATTAAAATTGGAAACCTAGCTTGAAAGCTCATCTTTGGCCGAATTGAATTTACTATTCACATGCCTTGATTTTGCTTGATATTTGTCTTGAATTACACAACCATTTTGACTCATTTGATGTTGTTTAATCTTGTTTCTTTGGTACCTATTATGTTGTTGCAAATGTGTTTTATTGTTGATTCAAATGAGCAAGCCAAACTTGCACCAAAACCTAATTTATTGGCTTGCCATTTTATGCCCACCAAGTGTAATGCCTAGTTCATTTTATCTTTGGCCTATTGCTTTGTATTCCATAGGCCTACCATTTGAATGTCATTATCGCCAGCGACGTTGACATGCCAATTGGCCTACCATTTTCCTTTGCTGAGTCAACTTTTGTTCCATATCTTTATTGAATACCAAACCAATTACCTTTGATTATATATCATCTATAGCAATGCTATTGATCTTATTCATAATTGATTGATTGATATTGAGCTTATTAATATGGAGGATGCCATTATTGCATAATGGTGTCCATTGATATGTTGCTTCCTTATATTGATCTTAATGTGGCTTGACAGAGCTACCGCTCCGATAAGGTAGTGGGAAAATACTGTCGGCAATGTGCACATTGTATTATTGGTGTCCTAGCTATAAGGGGTTATGGTCCTGGCTATAAGACCTGATCAGTCTTATGCTCATTGATACTGATATGCTACTGGAGACTGTATGTTCACATATAGTCCATACTGATTCTACTGGAGATTGTATGATTTCATACAGTCCATCCCTTTATCTGTCTTTCCATATGACACCGAGCCTATGCTATATTTTTTTGACTATTCTGTAACCTGTTACTGATTCTGAATATTGCTATCTTGACCTATTGGCACCATTGTTCCATTATTACCTATTGTTTATTTGTTGATGCATATGGATTCACTGAGTATCTTATATACTCACATTTTCTTTGTTTACCCATTTCAGGAGAGGAGTAAATTGCAGAATCCTGTCGTCTATCATCCGAAGATTTATGCTAGCTATTATCTGATGTATATATTTTGAATTCTGTATTTTTGATGTTCATAATTTAGTTGCTCCATGGGGTATGTATGGGTTAGCTAGGAAATGAACATGTATATATATATGTGATGATATTATGAGTTATATGATGATTATATGATATGGTATATTGACTATCACAACCATTTGCACTAAATTACATAATGAATTATAGAATAACAGAATGGATAGTAACTAAGTAAAATGGATAATATATTGTGGTTTATAGATTTTGCATGTGATACTGGGTTTTACGGGTGTCGGTCGTCATTGGTATCTCCCGCATCCTAGGACCATCGCGATCCGGAAGTGGGTCGTGATATTTTAATTTGTGATTAATTTCTTATTTTGTCAAATAACCAATTCACCCCCTGTTACGACCCAATTTTCTGAGTCGCGACAGTCCTAGCACACAGGAAATGCCAATGGCGACCGGCACCCGTAGAACCCAGTACCGTTATACAGTCTATCAACCTCAATATATCATTCAGTTATTATAGTTACCATTCATTTTGTTATCCTATTATTCGCTGAAATTATCAATTGTCACAATATCATATCATGCATCATCATATAATATCATCAATATAATAATACCATCATCATATACATGTTCTTTTCCTAGCTAACCCGTACAGACCCATGGAGCAGCTAGATAATGAGCACCAAAAATAATGTAATACAAAATTGAATATATATATATATACATTTGAAAGTCTGCAGCAGAATCCTTCGAGAAATAAAAGATTGGATTCTACAACCCTACTCCTCTCCTGAAATGGGTAAACAAATAAAGAATGAGTATATATGATACTCAGTGAATTCACATGCATCGCAATAAATAATAGGTATCATATAACCAAAGGTATCAGTCAATGAAATATCAGTGTACCGAATAAGTGTCAGGGTATAGTAAAGTCAAAGAAATAACAATTATGTTCGATTACATATGGAAAGACAAATAATGGGATGGACTGTATGAAAAGAAATCATACAGTCTCCAGTCAATCAATATCACTAGACCGTATAGGTCACTAGTATCATATAAGCATAAGGCTGATCAGGCCCTATGGCAAGGACCATAACCCCTCCTAGCTAGGGTTCAATACTACAATGTGCACAAGGTCGACAGTATTTCCCCACTACCCTGTCGAATCGATAGTTCTGCCAAACTATATCAGGGTCAATAACAAGGGATAACATAAGCAACAATGGCATCCAGATCGCAGTCAATCTAATAACAATTAGTTCGGTATCAATCAATACAATATTCAATATAATCAATGGCCATGCCATATACAGTATACAATTAATAATTAAGCGTTTAGCCATAAGGAAAGACATGAAACAAAAATAGGTTCGGTGGTCGACATAGTAGGTCAATTGGCATACCAACATCGCTGATGATAATGGTATTCAAATGGTAAGCCTATGGAATACAACCCAATAGACCAATGGCAAATAAGCTAGGCATTAAGAAGTACAATAAAACAATCATCAAATATGATCAAATGGCAAGGAAATTCAAGCAATAACCAAAGAAATTCAAAGGCAACACAAAGGCAATAGTGTTTGGCCATTTAGGATTTTTCACAAGTGGTATCCAATAATCAATTCAAACAATTAGGCATGTCAAATGATGCATGTAGAACTCACCTAATGCTTCCAGTCACCTTTTGCATAAGCCAATTTCACCACATTTTCCCAAATGTGCTAGTTAGGTCTCTTTATAATACTCCTTTGTCAAATCTCCAATTCTACATCAATTAATTCATCAATTAGTTATTCATTAACATCAAATCAACTAATTCTAACATCAATTAATAGAACCTAACACTAACTCATTAAGTCATATTTTACAACTTCAAATCAACCATAAAATTTAGGGATTTTCACAAATTAGTATCAATCTAAGTAAATTAATATCTAATTAATCAACTAAACTCAACAAATAAACCCTTACCTCAAGTGGGTTAAAAAGGGCTGAAATCTACACTTCAATATCTCTTGAAATCCTTAGCTCCTTTCTACCAATTGATGATGAAAATGAGGTGAGCTAAGCTAGTACTTAAGATTTCTATGAATTTTTCCTCAGTAACTTGATGAAGAAATGAAGAAAATCGAAGAAGAAAATGGAAGATAGTGCTTCGGTCTTCTATGGAGAAAAGAAGAACGAAGGAGAAAAAGAAAAGAAGAAGAATAAGTTATCATGAAAAATAATTAGTTACTGTCTCTTTAAATAGGCTACTGCCTCAGTAAATTTCCACCTCGCTATATTTTCACTTTGCCAACTCCAACTCGCAAATGTTACTTCGCAATTGCCACTTCGCCATTTCCAGTTCGCAAATGCCACTTCGTCATTTCCAGTTAGCAAATGCCACTTCGCCATTTCCATTTCATAAATGCCACTTTGCCATTTCCAGTTCGTAATGCCTCTTCACAATGCCGGCTCGCAAATGAGCTATAAATATTCAAACTCCTTAATTCTTTTTGTCACTTTAAATAGACACTTAGGGGTTCAACATATCAGGAATTCAAATCAAAAAGAGGTTTACACAATTTATGGTGAATTTCTGCATTTCATCCTGACTTTACTCTCCAAGCACGTCCAACAGGTCTGATTCAATTCGATCTCTCTTAAATTACAATTCTCCAATCTCTTTTACATTTTACCACTATCAATCTATATTACACAAAGGGATCTTTTTCATGCTCACTCTTTTGACTTGCTCATTCTCTAACATTCTCAAAATAAATAAAAATTCAGACTTATTGCAGAATTAATGAACTAGATCAATGCCGCTTAAGATGTACACACACACACACACACACACACACACACACACACACACACATATATATATATATATAAAATATGACAGGTGTTACACCCCCCATCCCTCTTGGTTGCCAAAGGGACCCCAACAAAAGATAATTTTGGTTCAAATTAGGATTTTATGCTCAATTATCTTGTTTTCTTGTGTTAATTGTAATCCAAAGTGAAAGAATTGAGAGGCTAAAGGAGTGGGTATGCCGATCCCGGTGCTTTACGATCGTAACGGCTACCTAGATTTTAATCGCTGATACTAGTGGAGGCACTCGTTAAGGTGGATCAGTTAATCGGATAGTCTGCCTTTGAGCCTTAGTCAAAGAGAGGCCAATTGAACCACCTAGGAGAGGAGTTGTTAAGAAGAAGATCTGGGATGATATTGTAAGATCCTTCTCCAACTCCAATCCTACTTAATGTCACCATAAATATATATAATTGGGTACACGCTTTGTAATTTTTTTCCTGTATTTTAATTAGATTTTCACCAATAAATCAAGATTTATGTAATTTAAGTATGTATAATAATAGAAATTATTGTTAGATGAAATGCATCATTATCTCAAGTTAGAAATGGCCAAGATTCCTTTTGAAAGTTGAGATAAGAATATTGTATGCATCATTTTTAATCGTCTATGTACATATAATACAAATTGTTGAATGTTGAGTTGAACCTTTGCTAAATAATTTTTTTTGGTTGATATTTGAATTCGCATGAGTGAAGTTGAAGAATTAAAACATACTATTTATTTATATGGGATTCCTCATAGGCTGTACTTTTTTTTTAAATATTGTGAACAAATATTTGAACTTCATATAAAAATCTATAAGTTGTTTGGTGAATATGAGTGACATAAATTAGAGTTGATGAAGATTTTCCAGTTTTTGTTCCTACTAGTTCATTTGGGCCCATTTGTGCTTTGCTTGATTCGTTTGAATTAATTTTGCAGATTGTTTGTTTAGATTTGTGTAAAGTTCTTTATTTTATAAATGATGCCGACAAATTGTTTGATGAATTACCTAAAAGAGAACGAAGGATAGAAGGTTGAAGGGGGTGTTGAGAGGGAAGAGAAATGACACTGTTTTAAGCTCTCTTTTTATCAAAAAATAAAAATAAAAAAAATTCCTAGTCATCAATTATAATCTCAATCAACTTCTTCAATATGGTTTACGCTCGTGTAAGCCACTTCCGTCAAGCACTGTGAAAAAATCCTTCAATAAGCAACAAATCGATAGTTGGGGGGCTCAATCAGTGCAAAACCAAACTTGGGGACTCAATAGCAAAAAATGGCAAAGTTCAAGGGTCTCATAATGCGTTTGTCTTTATAAAAATACAAACATTTAACATAAAAGATTAAAATTTTCATTACGGATGAAAAATTCCATCATTACTAGTTACATCATAGTTAAATGATAGACTAAGAGAGTTCATTACAAACTCAAAAGATGAACAAGACACAATTGACTCAGACTCATAATCAGGTTCAGATTTTAACTCGACTCTAAACTAGAAAAAGAAAGAAAAATACTCAAATGACTTAGACTCTGACTCGGGTTTGGATTCTGATTTGAACTCTGACTCGACTTGGAACTTGGACTGGGAATGAGACTTGACTTTAAGGTTGAGATTCTTCTCAGAGTACCAACTGTCTAGTTGAACCAATGATGGTTGGATCAGCTTCATAGGGTCTATTTCTATTCCACTTCTCATCACAAAGACTTGCTTAAAAAGAGTAGTCTTCCATGTTTTCTTCCTAATCTTGATCCTCGCAACCCTCTAAGTTGAGCCTGTGTTTTTGGATCTGCGGGATTCTAAAATAGTTCGAAGATAAAGCGGGGATGATAAATTCTTTCTTGGGAGGGAGAAGGATGTCTCCATTATCAATGCGGTCCTGGATTTTATGCCTTAAGCTTTTTCACATATCTGTTTTATACCCAGCTCTTTGATGGTATTCACAATGTTCATTTGCATTGTAGCCTTTAGGAAGAGGGTTAGGATGTGTCTTTAGTTCTAAAGGTGTGATTAGCTTGGATTCCAAAGCTTTCTTATAGACTAGGCTTAGAGGCATGCCCAAATCACTTATTTTTCTCCTTTCCAGCCTCAAAGGTTGTCGTTCAATAATTGTTGCTACCTCCTTACTCTTCTATTTAGCGGATGAGACAACATTGGAAGTGGAGGTTTACTATTTGTTTTGTCAAATTTATGCACGGTTTAGAGATCGGTGGGTCTAATATGCACGGTTTGGAGATCGATGGGTGTAATTTATTGTTTGTTTAGTCATTTTAAGTTGTACATTTGATATATTCGGTCTTATAATTTTCTGTTTAGTGGGTCAGGTTCACTATTTGGTTTTGAGTAAGTGTCTCTATTTCATTGTGTGGTGGATACACTGTTTTATAATTGGTGGGTTGGATTCATGGTAAAAGGGTATGGTACGGTGTTTGTTTGGTTCTTAGATAGGTTTTTCGGATTCATTATTTGAGGTGTAGGTCTAATATAAACGGTCTTTTAAGTCGGTTTCAGTAATTGGCTGTCAGGCAAGTGGGTTGATTTCACTGTTTAGTGGGTCAGGTTCATTGTTTGGTCGGTGAATTGGTTTCACTGTTTGATCGGATAGAGAATTTTAGGGTAAATGGGTCTGGTTCACTGTATGGTTAGGTGTACGATTTTTGTTTAGCGGGCCAGGTTCGTTATTTAGTTGGTGGATCAATTTTCTATTTAGTGGATCAGGTTCACTATATGGTTTTTGGGTAAGTGGATCAAGTTCATTATGTAATATCTGCCATTTTGTAGTGTTTTATTGATTTTGTAAGTTTGGAGAATTATTTTAAATTTTAAATAAGAATTTTTGAGAATTCCAGAATTCTTGATTTAATGCAGTTGCACGATTTTTGTGATAATAATTTCATGTTTTTAAAGACATAATTTGATAAAGTGTAAAGCATGAAAGTTGTGATTTTATGTCTTGATTATAACTCTATAAAATGGTTTGTCAAAATTCGGTATGTGTGATGAGTTGTGTCTATTTGAGCAAGGTTGGTCTGGTTATGTATTGCTGCAAGAATGCAGTGCCTGTTTGGAATTACTGGGAATGACTAAGATAGAATTAGCTAAAGGTGTGAACATGAAAGATGTTCCTTTGTGTGTTGTGAATATGACTATAAAATTTCTGAATTTTTGGATAAGTATATCTCAGTAGAGAGTGATTTTTCTCAGGGTTGTTTGGTTGGATTTTGGGGCAAAAGTCTGGGTGACATTTGGAGAGTCACCATGGTCTGTGTATTAGACCTTTTGATTTGAAATTTTGATATGTTGTGGCCCTACATGTTGATTGTAAGTGATAAAAAGAATTAGTAAGTTTGGATATTTGTAGCTCATTTGCGAGCTGGCTAAGTGTGGGATGTCCAGGAAAGGTTTTAACTTAGAGGAATTTTGTTATGGTGAGCCAGCAAGATGAGAGGAGGCATTTCGCGAAGTGGCAAAATGGCGAAGTGGTGAGGTGAGTTTGCTGAAGTGGCAATTCGCGAAGAGGAAGTTGGCGAAGAGGAAAGGCGAAGAGGATATGACGAAGAGGATAAGGCGAGATGGCATTATGCGAAGAGGCATTATGCAAAGAGGGAATGTGCGAAGTGGCAGTTCGCGAAGAAGCGAAGAGGCGAAGAAGCATTGCCGAGGTGGCATATGCGAGGAAGAGTTCGCAAGGAGAGTCTGGTGAGGCAGCATACGCGAGGTAGCATATGCGAGCTGGAATAGCGAGGAGGCAATGCCGGATCAAGTTTGGATAGCTGGAAAGTGCGAGCTGGGAATGCGAAGTGAAAATGGTGAGATGGTTAGGCGAGGTAGCTTTGCCGAGGCAGGTCTGGCAAGGCGAACTGGCTAGCGTGTTTCTGGGGCAATGTTTTATTTAAACCCAGCAACCCCCAGTAGCATTTCACGATTTTTATTTCTTCTTCCTTCGATTAAATTCAGCCTTTTTCTCAGATTAGTTTCGTTTTATATTCTGAGGCATTAATACTCAAATTAATGCATTAGACTTCTAGATTATTCAATATTAAGGCAGAAATCATCGGATTTGAGCAGTAATATCAGAATTTTAGTTTGAAGAAAATAAGGTAAATTTTCTTCCTAAGCTATTTTCTTTGGATTTATTTAAGTCTATGGGTTAGGATAATTAATACTGGGTATACAAAATTTATTGCTAGTGATATGAAGCTATTAATGGTAATTAATGTGGGAGAAATCAGTTTGGTGAAACTGCCATGAACAGTAACTCCGAAAATTTAATGCAGATTTTCTTTAAGAGATAAATAAAATTGTTGTTGGGAATTAAGAATAGAGATTCAAAGATAATTAATTAATGGGAAATCATGTTGAATATTATTGGTTTGGAGAAACCCTAATTTTGTATATTTGGAAAATTTCTTAGGAGAAGAAATTCAAATTTATTAAGGAATTATAAGTGGGTAGATTGCTAAGAGGAATTTAAGAGAAATTTGTGTAAGAGGTAAGTATGAACATCCTATTTGATTATTTGGATTAAGTCTATATGTTTCTTACTTGTGAAATCGATTTGAATGATGATGCATGATAATGGTCTTGCGACTAACATGATTCCTATGAGATTGAACCCCATGACCTATGGATAGAACGCTCTTCCCAGTGAGAGTAAATTCATTGGTCCATTGTGCACTTTGGGAGCCCAGGCGATAGGGTTTTTATCGGTGTTCCACCTAGAGGGGGCCATGAGCTCTAGGCGCATGCCTGGCCAAGCATGTGTGCACGTTAAGGTAGCAAGGCTACCGATACGTATGTTATGATATGAGATTAGTTCTACTAGATGAGATTTGATAATGCCATTCTTTGTGGGCATTCTATGTTCTAAATATGAACCATGATTTGAATTTTGACATGATTTGATATAGCCAAATTATTATGAGTAACCATGTCCCTTCAAGTAAAGCTTATGACTTCTTTCATATCTATATTTATAAATATTTGTTCATGACCATGATTCGATATTCAGTTCTTATTGTATAATGTTCATATCTTACTGAGTTGAAGGCTCACTCCTCTTCTGTGGATTTCAGGTGATAGCATAGCTCATGAGGGAGCTAATAGAGAGGATCGGGCTTCTTGACTTGTTTATTCCAAGAAGCTTCATTGTAATAATTCTTTTGAGATATTTTGTATATTTAAATTAATGGTATTATGATACAATATGTATTGGAGTATACTCTAGAGCTTTGTAGTTAGTCTTTCGAGGATACTGGAATATTTTGATGTTTGATTGTTACCTTTTGGGTACTCTTGTTCCTCAGTGATGTGAGATGTCTCTTTTGATCATTAAGGAACAAGAAAAAAAATATGAAATGATAATAGAAAGATAAAAGTGATTTTAATTATATATATGGACATGATAGATGTATGGTAATATATGATGTTGCAATTTATTTGATGATGATGAGATTCATGATTTGTGAGTTCTACGAGTTTATGGTGGCCTTAAGCCTACTCTTGCCCTAGGACCGTCACACCACTGGAGTTGGGGTGTGACACATTATTTGTTTTTTAGGTATCTAGGTCAAGTTCACTATACGATTTTCAAGTAAATAGGTTAGTTTCACTATATAGTTTTTAGGTAAGTCGGTCAGGTTTACTGTTTGATCTGGTAGACAATTTTTGGATAAGTGGATCTGGTTCACTGTTTGGTCGAATGCATAATTTTATGTTTAGTGGGTCAAGTTCACTATTTGGTCAGTGGATTAGTTTCACTGTTTGATCGGATAAATAATTTTAGGTAAGTGGGTCGATTTCATTGTTTGGTCAGTTGCACAATTTTTTGTTTAGTGGGTCAAGTTCACTATTTGTTCAGTGGATCGGTTTCACTGTTTGATCGGATAGATAGTTTTCAGGTAAGTGGGTCGATTTTACTGTTTAGTGGGTCAAGTTCACTGTTTGAGATACAGATCTAATATTTATGATTCTCGGGTAAGTGTTTGGTTGTTTGGGTTTTCTTGATTTGGAGACTATTTAGGGTTTGACTATTGACTCTTCAATTTTTGGTCCATAAGTCTATGGGGTATGGTTTGTTCATGGACATGGCATGTATGCATTTATGCATGTGGAAAATCTGTTTCAAGAACATAGCATCTGATTTATTACAGGTAATAGGCTATAGGGTCAAGTTCTAAGGTTCAACTATATGAAGGCCGGCTTTGATAAAGGGTCCCGTCACACTAGAGCAGTTATATACCTAACCACATGTGAAAACCTAATTTAATGAGGAAAAACCAAATTTAAAGCATAAGAAAATAAAATGAGGTAATGACCATATATTGATATTGATTCAAATATGAGTTAATAAATTTGTCATAAATAATAATAATAGAACTTGGAATGAATTGCAATGAACTTGAGAAATAGTTGTTATTAGTTGTGATTGGAGGAAGGGAAAATAAATATAGGCCTAGGATGGATATTAATTGTGCTATTATTTGTGATTAATGATTTGATAATGCCAATTGGAGCCTTTGTGAAATTTGGAAAATGTTCTAATTTAGTCGTTATGCTATCGAATTTTAGCTAGGATTTTTGGTAGCTTAGGTATTGCATTTCATGCATTTAGGTTAAGTGCTTAGGGTTTTAGTTCTTATTTTAATATTCCTTTCTAACTTATGTTTAGGATTCTATTCCAATTTAGAGATCGTTCTTAAGAGTTTTCTATTGTCTGTCAATTCTGCTTTCAGTATAAGTGAGTGGACAAATTTATAACATTGGTATTTTTCTTTTATATATAATGTATGTATTTTTATTTTTATATGAAAACAAAAATGAATAATGATATTTTTAGAATTTTCTATATATATAATCAGATGATTTATAAGTTCACAGTTGGATAAATGGCTTTGGTTGCACTCTTTATATGTGTCTTTTAATTACACCTTGATGACAGGTACTAAATAAGGAAAAACACTATTCTTGGGACAACGTTTGATATACACATAGCCTTTGGGGCATATATCAGGTGGTTCAGCCCTTTGGGGGTAGCTCTGCATATGCGTATAATTAGGGCTTTTGCTCCCATTTAATGGGATGTCGGGATTGCTCCTATGGCTGCAAAGTTAGTCATCATGTGCAATAGGATGCCAGGGATTATTAGGATATATGTATTGAGTGCAATAAGGTTAATTTTCTTGAATTTACATTTTTTGATATGGATGAAAATTATAAAATTATGGGGAATTATGAATTCAACTATGAATTTATTTTTATGGAAAAGATTGTTTGAATGAAAACTTTATTTATTCAGTTGATTGTTTTATCATTGTATAATGGTACATAGTTAATACTAAAGACTTTATTTGTTCTCTTTTGTTATTTATTTATCTGCTCCCTGAGTATTCATACTCACTCTCTTATATTTTTTTTTAGTGTACAGGTTCTTAAGTGTTAGAATTTTAATGTCCTAACATGCTTTTTAATGGGTATAAATAATTAATTAATCAACTAATATTGTTTGTTTGATTATGTACAAGGATCACTTTTTAGAATTACAGATTACTAGTATGTAGCGCCCGCTACTTAGTAAGTAGCCTCACTATTAACAGAAGAAAAATCTGAGATGCTAGATTAGTAGGCCCTGCTACAAGTTAAGTAGCACTCGCTACGAAGCGGTCACAGCCTCTACTAAGAAGTATAGAAGGTCTAATAGCTCAAAATTGGGAAAAGAGATAAATAGTGCCCGCTACTAATTTATGTCTCCGCCTCTACATAAGTATAAAGTTAAGTAGCAGCCGCTATAGACATGTAACCACTATGATTATGAGGTCCAGAAATACTAGAAGCTCAAGGGTCCAAGTGAGTAGAGAAGTAGCGCCCGCCACAAGGAGTAGTGCCTGCTATGGAGAAAGCTCAGAGACGCAGTAGGCATTTGGAGAAATTGAACGATAAGTTACAGCCGCTAAATGTTAAGTAGCGCTCGCTACTTATGGAATTCACATCCGCTACAAGTCAAGTCACAGATGTGAAGTTCTTCACCTAGGTTAAGTAGCGCCCACTATTTCCTTTGTAGACGCCGCTATGGTTCAAACTCTAACAAAAAATAACCATTGGAAGTATGAAGTTTTGCATTACTTGTATATTTAATGCACTCAAATGATTCTATTAAGCCGAAGACTATTAATATGAGTTACTATGAAGTTAATGGGTATTGAACGACCTTTATTCTTGCATTAATTCATACTATTGAGTATTTAAGAATTCTTGAGCTTATTTTTAAGTTGTCTTATTGTAAAGAGAATTAATTGCCATTTTTCAAAGTTCTTGAAGATGAATTAATTTTTGAGAGTTAGGTGAAAATTAATTGGGTTAATTCTTTCTCATTTCTGGTGATTCTTTTGGGTTTAGTGTGAACCTTATTGTAAAACACATTGTAAGGTTTATCATGAGCTAAAATACTTAAGGTTTGATTTTGCACCTTTGAAAAAAAATCAAAGTTAGTAAAATACTCAAGTGTGATCTTAAGGAGTGGACGTAGGCTTATTTTTGGCCGAACCACTATAAATCACTTGTGTTGAATTTTTTTCCTTCTTCTCCTTATTAATTTTTATTTGTTGTTAATTTTTAAAACAACCAGTTCAACCCTCCTCTTGTTTGTTAAGGGATTTTCATTAAGCTTAGCAAGTCATAATAATCTTGGCTAAATTTTCCTAGCTCTTCAATGTATAGTAAAGGTCGGGCAAGCATATTTCCTTAAGGTCTTGTAAATTATGAATTATCATATAGTTATATTATAAAAAATCCTATGAGGCCTTGTTAATATAGTAAAATATTAAGAAAATTTTTGTCAGTTATCCAAGTCATGCCTATCTCTAGTAAGAGAGAGGTGGGTGTGAAAATTTTAGTTGGTACATCAATATTTTTTTTATAGTGTACATCCATTTTACTTCCTACTCTATCAACTGAACTTTCATCAATTGAAACGCTAAAAGGAACTTTCCTTCTTGGGTGATCACATTTACATCTAAGAGGCATCGTTCTATAAATAGATAAGAAGAAACGGGTCGATCTTAGAATCGTAACACAAAGACATATGTAGATATATATATCAAAGGAAGACATAACAATGACGAGACAGATTCATATGCTCCATAATACACTTAGTCATGCACAATCCTATGTAGATTCTATAAGACTTTCTATGATTCTACATCTTTGCTCTAATACCACCTTTATAATATCCTGAGTTTGGAGGTGCTACTGTCCTAAGGCAAGGATAGACATAAGGCCATCATAGACCCATAGAACCCAATCTATCAATACTAAACCTATTTCAAAATCATAAAACAACATCTATATCTATCCATATATATTATTTCATGATGATTATTATTAATCATCATTGATATCTACTCTATCCACTCTCATGATCAACATCTAACTAATTACTGCAGAACAATCTATATAATTAATAACCATAATATTAATTACATTATAACTCAAGAATTAGAACTACCAATAAATTAACTTCTTGGAAGAAAGAATCAAGAAACATGACCTTCGCCTTCTAAATCCTTAAATTGATTGCTTGGAAATAACATATGAAGAAGGGTGAGTATTCAACTTAGTGAATCATGAATGTGTTCATATCTTTGGAGTTTTCTCAATAGAAGTACAATGAATTTACATATACATATAAAATAACATATACATTGGATCTAAGTATACTTATACCTATACCGCATATCATGGATCTGAATGTACTTTTATACATATACAATTATACTTTGAATTTGGAAGTTTGTTTATACTTTATATTCTTTGGATAATACATGTATTATAAGTCATATTATTAGAATTCATAAGCATAAGTTTTTACTTTATATATAACTTTTATAAAGGTTCGATGAACATAATCAGAAGAAAAATAGACTTATTAGAAAGGCCAATGAATAATGACAGAAGAATTAATGATCAATAACATATGGGTCTCTAAACAAAAACTGAAGGATCTTTGAACAAAAACTAAATATGCCTCAAGAATGGTATCAATAAAGTCATATAACACATGATAGAATTGTTAATCATCATATTTGTATTAGGGCAATAATACTCTCTGTTTCTCTGAACACATGCTTGGCTGAGCATGGCAGTAACAACCCTATCAGATGGGTCCTTGATGTGCACATGGACCAAAGAATTCATCCTTATTGGGAAAGACATTCTATTATTACTCATTACATTGTCTGGGTGAGATGCAATGAACATTCATCTTTTTAAACTTGGTAATCCAAATGACTTTTTAATAACTTTAACATTATCTTTGGCATATGGCTCAATAACATAACTCATAAATCAATAGTCTTCAAAACATTATCGATGAAGAATTTGATGATTTATAAACTTGGTTAAAGAATAGATCATCAGTTCATTAATAAACAAATCATTTGACTTATCAAGAAGGAAAGAGAGCTTTAAAGAGCATATGTATAGTATACTTTTGAGTGAACATGGATATATTTATACACACACACACACACACACACACACACACACATACATATAATGATATTTAATGGAGTGAACAATACAATTAATATAATGATACATATGACTCTCTTCCTTTTTAATTTCATTAAGAGGGTATTTGATTAACTCTTAACATTCTCTTAAAGAAACAACCTCTTAATCAGTAAAAAGTTGTGGTTGTTTGATAAAAATATTATAGCCTCTTAACAGTTCTTAATGGATCTGACTTTCACTAGAGTATGAATGATTAAGAGGTATTCAGCTCTAAATTATTTAGATCTCTAAATTGTTCAAATGTCTTAACTATTAAGAGATATTCAACTCTTAATTATTAAACACTACCTAAATATCATTATTTGTATGTGTGTGTGTGTATAAATATATGTACATAGATATAATGATACTTAATGGTATGAATAAGTAAGAGAGTTTTTGTAACATCCCAATAAGTAAGAGAGTTTTTGTAACATCCCAGAGAAAAATCGAATAGACTTAAGTGAAAGGAACTAATAGAAAATAAAGAATAGATAGTGGAAAATAGTAAATAGACAATGCTAGTACTCAGAAATCTATAAGGAAAATTTGTTGCTAAGTAGTATAGTGGACAATTGTAAAGAATGAGTTGATTTGCGGAATTGGAAAAATGAAATAGTAGATCTAAATATATCCAACTAAATTGAATTATTAAGAATTAAATGAATAGGTGAATCAAATGGACTAAAGGAACTGAGGGAAATCGGTACAAAAGTTAAAGAATTATAAGTAAGCTATCATATAGATAGTAATGAAAGATTAAACATAGTAAGTAAGAGACATTAATTGGGTAAAAAGTAATGAGAAAAAAATGAAGTAGAGATTGAATAGAATGAAATAAGGATGTGTGTGCCAAGAACTAGAAGAAACAAGGATGAAAAGTGATTTTTTCATTTAAGTGAAATTTTGGACCAATCAAGCCATTAAATTGCCATCTTTAACACATGTTTGAATTTAAAATAAAAATTCATATTCTTTCAATATGTGGGCCGGCCACATGAGATAATTTTGACCAAAATTATTATTTATTTAGTATAATTAGAAAAATGGCTAAATGAAACACTTGTCAAAGTTGTAGGAATCCAAGACTTTTTATTCTTATCTTCACTTCCACCATGCTTTTACAAATAAATAAAAAGTCAAAATTTTATCTCATTTGCCAACTAAAATTTCAGCCAACTTAGCCATATGCTCATCCAAGTGAAATTTTCATATTGTTAATTAAAACTCCATCAATTCAAAAGCTAACACATGTCTACTTCTAGAAGATTTTCAATTTCTTCATCTTTATCTTCCAATTTCTATTAGCAAATAATAATAATAATAATAATGATAATAATATCAATAATATAAAATATATATATGCTGAATATGGAAGAGACAAAAAAAAAAAAAAAAAACTTGCTCATTTCTTCTCAAGTTTGGCCGTAGCCTCCTTCCTCTTTAACTCAAAGTATTCCTTCCATCTCCTTCATCAAATCTCATCTTTTCAACATGGTAGTGGTGAGACTTCCATATCTAAAGTATAATTTGAAGGCTTTGAAGTGAAAAGCCTAAGGAAACTTGAAGAAATTCTTAAGAAAATAAAAATTTGTTAAGGTAAAATTTTGATTTTAGATGTTCTATTTTATTTAATAATATATATGAATTAGATAGTTACTAAATTTGAGAATTGATGATAGATATGTGATTATATTTGATTAAGAATCTAGAGTGTTAGTTTAGGGTTTATATGTTAAGAGTTCAGTGACTAAAACAAAAATTGATTTGTAAATCTGGAAATCCAGATTCTGTGTGTAGGCAGTAGCTTGAGTTAGTAATTTTGTGGCCTTAATAACTGAATTAGCTTAAGTATAAAGTATAAAATTTTTATATTTATATGTCCTTTAAATGTTGGTAAAAGGGTTTTGCTAAATTCTAAGTGAGTAGAGATATATTAGACTATAAGTGCAACTGATAGACATGCATGAATTACTACTGAGTTTTGAGGATTTGATGACCTTAAATTCTGAATTAGGAAAAATGGTAACCATGAAAATGTTCATTTATATGTCATATAAGTTCCTGTAAAACAATTTTGCATTTGGAGTAGCACAGATAGAGTTATAATGGAAGATGTAGAGTATGCCCGAAACAGGATTATAGGACAGTATGTCTGAATTTGAAAATTCACCAATAATTATGTAGCACTCAAATTAATCTGAATTTTGGATATGTTATAGTAATATATGTCTAGGTCAAGTGAGAAGAATAATCACAGCAATTGGACATGTGTAGAATGAGTTATGAACAAAATTGTCAAGACTGCCAGGATTAGAAATTAACAAGTAAGTTATAAAGTGAAACCCTAGGTTTAAGAATTGAAGAGAATTGATTGAATTAAAGTTAGAACTAGTATAATTGCATGTGAATGAATACTAATATGTGTATAATTGATGTATAGATTCAAGGGAGATTATTGAGATAGAATCGGATTCAAAGTGAAGGAAGTAAAGTGGATTTTATTTTTGGCAGTGAGGTGAGTTATCTATACATCATTTTGCATGTATCATATCACATCATGAATCATCAAAATTAAATGAACATTGTTCTTTGATGAACCAAGCCTAAAGTGACCCATTGTTATTGAATTACTATTGTATTGCTCACTATTCCTAAATGAGTCCAGTGAATATTTGATTTGTTATTAAAACTGCATGCCAATGTGAATTTGACAATATTATTGTACTGCTAATGTACTTTTTGTATACAACCAATGTTCTACTGGTTAAACCTATTATTTCTATCATTTCATATATGTGCTTTTGGCAAAACTACTCAACCGATGGGGTAGTGGAGAAATCCATCGGCATTGTGCACAGTGGCCCTCTGGACAGGGTTAATTGTCCAGGACCGGAAAGGAATTTGTCCTAGCCGTAAGGTCTGGCCCACCTTACGTATTATAGTGATACAGTGATACAGTGATTAAGTGATACAGTGATGTGCCCCTTAGTATATCATTTTCACATATTTATCAGTGTTTCCAATGAAACAGTATTTATTGATTCATTTCATCTTCTCTACTTTGACCCCACCCTTGCATGTATTATGATGTATATGTAACTCATTGAGTATGTTATACTCACTATATAGTGGTTTATAATTTTTTTAGGAATAAAATAGAGAAGACTATTTCCAAGTCATTCCTTATCCGACTTGGGACGTCAAGTATAGCAAGGTAGATGTTAATCTTTAAAGGTCATTTGTAAAATTTCTAGAGCTCCATGGTACTGTGTATAATTAAGATACTAAGTGTTATATGAACAGTGTTAAAAACTAACATTAAAAATGAGATAAAAAAATATATATAGTGTGATTAATTACTAAAGTTTAGTAGTGAATGAATTTAATATATATAATGCTTAATGATTGAAATTGATAACAATAGTGATCATGAATGAGTTGCTAGAAATGACATTGTTATAAAGTGACTGTAATATGTTATGGAAGAAATATTGAAATGCTATGTATGATATTGAAATTATGCAGTTGAGGATATAAGGTCGGTGAACATTTGGAAGTGTATTTTATTTGCAGGTTGAGATATTGATTATATTGAATTTGGTACTATTCATATTGGGAATTAAGTTAAAGTTATAAAGGAAACTCTATCGAAATAATTGCAAGATTATTAATTGTTAAATGGATATATACATAATAATAATGGATGTATTTGATATAATTAACTGAAATTGGTATTGTTAGTGGGTTCTACGGGTTTCCGGTGACTTTAAGTTTACCCGTGCCCTAGGACCGTCATGTCTTAAAAGTGGGATGTGACACCCATCCCCTACCTCTCGGATATGCTCGTGGTAGCATATTCTGTAAACACATAAAAGGAATAGATATCAACTAGCGGAACATAAATGAACACATAACAGATTACAACAATTAATGTTACAGAAATCCTAATGCTCCATGGTACACTTATATACTTAAGACACTTATACCTAGTTAATTATGTTTCCTTTATTTCTTTTCTCTGATACCAACTCTATCACATCCCCCATTTTAGGATATATGATAGTCCTAGGGTATGGGAAAGGTATAAGGACACCTAATGCTCACCCTATTGCCCCCAATCCAATACTTTACAATGCATATATAGTGTTAATTTCATCTCAGTAACATAGCTTCATTTTACATTGTCATTACTAAATTCATTATTACATATTATGGAGCTACTATAGAAAGATCCATAAATACAAATAAGGAGTCATTACGTAGATAAGGAAAATTTCACTCCTGAAGGAAGAGAGAGGAAATAGAATCGTCGCTATCTATCAAATCCTGAAAAGGATAAACCATAATGGGGTGAGACGAATCTCAGTGAATAACATATATATTCCCTCACTTGTGAGGCTAGGTGCTCACAAGAAAGGTCATTCAATAACAAATTACAATATTCCAGGATAGTAATATCAATGCCAAGAAACAGGGTTTCCAATGGAATTCAATATCAAGTTTCAAATACAATATAGTTCAATAGGAACAATCATATAATCAATAACATTGGTCACTTGCAAGAAAAGACTGTGAACCAAATGTTCTATATCCATGACAGTTAGCAAAATCCAATGAATAATGAAAAGAGGCTATAATTAAGTAGCAT
>CANXYC010717138.1:0-24089 GCA_948193065.1 Aleurites moluccanus
TTCCAAGTCAATTCAGTTTGTGTAGTTGCATTCTTTGAGTTCTCTTTCCAGATATACAAATGATCTCTTAAAGTCCCTTTCTCCATAAATTCATAAACCAATATCATCTCAGATCCTTCGTCACAATACCCAACCAACGAAACAAGGTGGCGATGGCGAATTTTTGACAAAACCATAACCTCAGTTTGGAATTCAGGACGGCCTTGACCATGACTAGAATCGCTTCGTTTCACAGCTACTTTGATACCAGTAGAAAGAGTACCTTTATAAACTTTACCAAATCCGCCTTCGCCAATCAACAATTTGGTGTCAAAATTGTTAGTAGCAGCCAGAATTTCAGAGAAAGGCATTTTTAACTTGAGATTCAAATTAGGAACAGGTGAGGCAGAGTTATTAGCACTTGTTGCAATTATCCAACTACGAGGACTTCCTTTCCCAATAGGAGCCTCATCCTTTAGAACCACTGCTTGAACAGCCTTAGCCCTTCTATTTTTCACATAAAACGAGAACAAAACTAAAATGGAAATTAAAACCGAACCCCCAACAGAAAAACCAATTGTAAGATCATGTTTGTTTCTATTTTTCATGTTTGCTTCCATGCTTTTATTTGTCACAAACTCCAAAATCTCTAACCCATTTAGATAGGCAGATTTTTTTTCAGATTCATTGTTAGGGGCTATACTAATGTTTATATAACCAGAATCATCAGATTCAACCACATAATCAGACAAAAATGGAGCAGCAATCTTACTAGTAGAAAAATTTGTGTTAGGATCAATAGCCTGCCCGAATTTTGAATAAATATAGAGATCAAATTGCAAAATACCAGGCGACTCGCTGACAATGTCGCAGAAGTGAAGGCGAACAAGATGCATCGCTTTCTTTCTCACATTAAAACGCCAAGTAATGTTGGAAAAACTATCATTCTTTATTCTTTTGCAAGTCTTGTATACAATATCTGGGGCACTACCGTTTATCGTAGCCCCGCCAGAAATCTCATTAAGATTACCTGGATATGAGAAATTTTCAGAAACCCCACCTGGAATTAGATACTGATCATCCCCTAACCACTCCCTCTTAAAAGGGTCAATTGTTTCATCGACCTTTGAACCTCCAACATTGATCCTGTAAAGCGTTTGCAAAGCTTTATCAGAGAAACTGACATTAGCAGTTTCTAAAGGAGGGACTGGAAAGCTCTTTTGATCCATAATAAAGGTTTTTGAAAGAAAGAGAACTTCAATGGCATTAATGAAAGCAAAAGATGCTTCATTAGCAGGAGCGAAGAAGATTTGGAACTTGCTAAAATTAATATTGAGAAAGAACTCTGTAATGACCCGTGAACTGGTGTTTTCGACTCTGAAATTCGATAGAAGTAAGAGTTCTGAGGCAGAAACATTAAACAAAGCATTGGAAAAATTAGTCTCTTGTTTTGAGTTGAATGTGAAGAAGTGAAGTCGAACTAAGTATTCGCCATAATCAGTGACAGTGAACTCATAAAATGATTGTTTCTCGAAAATTCTTGCTGTTTGATACAGAGGAGAAGTACCAACAGGTAAAACAGAGTTGTTATTGATAGATTTACCTTTTGTTACAGAGAAAGAATCAGAATTCTCATCATCACCAATAAAAATCCATTCATTACCAAGATTAAGATTGGACCCTCCACAGTTTATGGAGAAATTTGTTGCAACAGAGGAGGAAAATGACGAAAGAAGAAGAAGAGAAAGGAATTGGATTAGAAGATTAGCCATGGCTATTTGAGAGAGGGGTAGCTGGAGAAGGGAGGTGAACGGCAATAATTGAAGCTCAGCCACCCATACAATTCAATACTAAATTGCATTATCCATAATAATCGATTTCATTTTTGTAAAATCTTTCCGCCAAAATATATGACCATATTTATTATTTTTCGCCAATAAAATATCAAAATATATATTGAAGTGATTTATAAATTATTAATAAAATAATAATTAATTTAATTTAGTAATAATTAATGTATGATGAAAAATTAATAATAATATGAAAAAAATTTCTCCAATTTATAATTTGAAATATTTTTATCCAAATTATAATTTGAAATAATAATTTATAATTTTTTTATTAATTAAAAAGTAGTAATAATATAAAAAATAAAAAAAAATATTTTTTAGCAAATTTAAAATTAATAATAATATGAAAAAAAAATTCCAAATTGTAATTTGAATTTTTTTTTTCAAAATATAATGCGAAACAATAAGTTGAAATATTTTGTATTAATTAAAAAAATAGAAATAATATAAAACAAATAAAAAAATATTTTCAAAAAATTAAAAATAATAAATTAATCAATTTATAAAATATCAATCACTTTTATAAAATATTTTTTTTTTTTTACAAAATATTGAGATTTCTAATGTATTATTTTATAAATCATTCATTTTACAAAATATCAGTTATTTTTATAAAATCTTCTATTTGTTATAAAATATTAGGGTTCCTAATATATTATTTCGTAAATTATTTATTTTATAAAATATCAGCAACTTTTACAAAATATTTTCTTTTTTTACAAAATATTGAGATTTATAGTGTAATATTTTGTAAATCGTCAATTTTACAAAATATTAATCACTTTTATAAAATATTTCCTTTTTTTACAAAATATTGGATTTTCTAATATAATATTTTGTAAATCGTCAATTTTACAAAATATCAGTCACTTTTACAAAATATTTCCCTTTTTTTACAAAATATTGGAGTTCCTAATGTAATATTTTGTAAATCGTCAATTTTACAAAATATCAGCCACTTTTACAAAATATTGGAGTTTCTAATGTATTATTTTATAAATCATCCATTTTACAAAATATCAGTCACTTTTACAAAATATTCTTATTTTTTATAAAATATTAGGGTTTCTAATATATTATTTTGTAAATTATCCATTTTACAAAATATCAGTAATTTTTACAAAATATTGATATTTTTTACAAAATATTCACCTTTTTTTATAAAATATTGGGGTTCCTAGTATATTATTTTGTAAATCGTCCATTTTACAAAATATTAGCCACTTTTACAAAATATTTCCCTTTTTTATAAAATATTTGGATTTCTAGTATATTATTTTGTAAATCGTTCATTTTACAAAATATCAGTCACTTTTACAAAATATTTTCTTTTTTACAAAATATTGGAGTTCCTAATATATTATTTTGTAAATCGTCCATTTATAAAATATCAGCCACTTTTACAAAATATTCCCCTATTTTATAAAATATTGAGATTCCTAGTGTATTATTTTATAAATTATCCATTTACAAAATATCAGCTACTTTTATAAAATATTTCCTTTTTTTATAAAATATTAGGGTTCATAATATATTATTTTGTAAATCGTCAATTTACAAAAATCAACCACTTTTATAAAATATTCTTATTTTCTATAAAATATTGGAGTTCTTAAAGTAATATTTTGTAAAAGTCTATTTTATAAAATATCTACCATTTTTACATAATATTTCATTTTTTTTATAAAATATTTGGATTTCTAATTTATTATTTTATAAATTCATAAATTTACAAAATATCACCAATTTCGAAAAAAAAAATCACCTATTTACAAAATAATTATTATTTGTGTTACAAATGTTAATCCGTAAAACCAACTTTATCTAATTTTCACTTATGTCTTAATTATTAATGTAATATCTGCCATTTTTATAGTGATTTATTAATTTTGTATGATTGAAGAATTTCTTTTGATTTTAAATGAGAATGTTTGAGAATTTCAGGAATTTCTAATTTAATGCAGTTGCAGTAGTTTATGATGATAATTGCATATTCTTAAAAATATAATTTGATAAAGTGTAAAACATGAAAGTTGTTAATTTATGTCTTAGCTGTAATTCTGCATAATGGTTTGGCAAAATCCTATGTGTGTGATGAGTTGTGTCTATTTGAGTAAGGCTGGTCTAGTTGAGAGTTTCTGCAAGGATATAGTATTTGTTTGAAATTACTGGGAATGACTGAGACAGAATTAGCCAAAGGTGTAAACATAAAAAATGTTCATTTGTATGTTGAGATGATGGCTATAAAATTTCAGAATTTTTGGATAAGTATATCTCAATGGGGAGTGATTTTCCTCAGGGTTATTTGGTTGGATTCTGGGGCAGAAGTCTGAGTGACTTTTGGAGAGTCACCATAGTTTGTGTGTTAGTCTTTTTGATTTGAAATTTTGATATGTTGTGCCCCTACATATTGATTTTAAGTGATAAAAAGAATTAGTAAGTTTGGATACTTGAAGATCATTTGTGAGCTGGCTAAGTGTGAGATGTCCAGACAATGTTTTAACTTAGAGGAGTTTTGATATAGCGGGCCAGCAAAAATGAGAGGAGGCACTTTGCGAGCTGGAAAAGACGAAGAGGTGAAATGGCGAAGTGGCGAGGTGAGTTTACCGAAGTTGCAATTCCGGAAGAGGTAGTTGGCGAAGAGCTTTGGTGAAGAGCTTTGACGAAGAGCTTCGGCGAAAAGCTTTGGCGAAGAGGAAAGGCGAGATGGCATTATGCGAAGAGGGAATGTGAGAAGTGGCAGTTCGCAAAGAGGCGAAGAAGCATTGCCGAGATGGCATATGCGAGGAAGAGTTCGCGAGGAGAGTTTGGCGAGGCAGCGTACGCGAGGTAGCATATGCGAGCTGGAATAGCGAGGAGGCAATGCCAGATCAAGTTTGGCGAGTTGGAAAGTGCAAGCTGGGAAATGCGAAGTGGGAATGGCGAGCTGGTTAGGCGAGGTAGCTTTGCTGTGGCAGGTCTGGTGAGGCGAGCTGGCTAGCGTGTTTCTGGGGCAATGTTTTATTTAAACCCACCAACCCCCAGTAGTGTTTCATGATTTTTCTTTCTTCTTCCTTCGATTAAATTCAGTCTTTTCTCAGATTATTTCCATTTCTTGTCTAAGGCATTAATACTCAAAATTAATGTAGTAGACTTCTAGATTATTCAGTATTAAGACAGAAAGTATCAGATTTGAGCAGTAATCTCAGAATTTCAGTTTGAAGGAAATAAGGTAAATTTTCTTCCCAAACTATTTTATTTGGATTTATTTAAATCTATGGGTTAGGATAATTAATATTGGGTATACATAATTTATTGCTAGTGATCTAAAGTCATTAATGGTAATTAATGTGGAAGAAATCATAATGTTGAGATTGTCATAAATAGTAATATGAACTGTAATTCCGAAAATTAAATACATATTTTCTTAAAGAGATAAACAAAATTTTGTTATTGGGAATCAAGAATAGAGACTCTAAGATAATTAATTAATAGGAAATCATGTTGAATATTATTGGTTTGGAGAAACTCTAATTTTATATATTTGGGGAATTTCTTAGGAGGGGAAATTCAAATTTGATTGAGGAATTAAAGTGAGCAGATTTCTAAAGAGGAAATTAATAGAAATTTGTGTTAGAGGTAAGTATGAACATCCCATTTGAGTATTATTCTTTGAAATTAAAATGACCAAAGTATTCTTATATTTGAATATCCGATTTTATATATATATATATATATATATATATATATATATATATATATATATATATATATATATATACTTGTATAATGTGAATAACTTGATCAATCTTCTTGGATCAAGTTCATATGTTCTTGCTTGTGAACACGATTTGAATGATGTTATATGATGATGGTCTTGTGACCAATATACTTTCTATGAGATTGAACTCCATGACCCATGGATAGAACGCTCTTCCCAATGAGACTAAATTCATTGGTCTATTGTGCACTTTGGGAGCTCAGCCGATAGGGTTTTTATCGGTGTTCTACCTAGAAGGGGCCATGAGCTCTAGGCGCATGCCTGGCCAAGCATGTGTGCACGTTAAGGTAGCAAGGCTACTGATACGTATGTTATGATATGAAATCAGTTCTACCAGATGAGATTTGATAATGCCATTCTTTGTGGGCATTCTATGTTCTAAATATGAATCATGATTTGACATAGCCAAATTATTATGAGAACCATATTTCTTTCAAGTAAAGCTTATAACTTCTTTCATGATTATATGTATAAATATTTGTTCATGACCATGATTCGATATTCGGTTTCTTATTGTATAATGTTCATATCTTACTGAGTTGAAGGCTCACTCATCTTCTGTGGATTTCAGGTGATAGCATAGCTCGTGAGGGGGCTAATAGAGAGAATCGGGCTTCTTGACTTGTTTATCGCAAAAAGCTTCATTATAATAATTCTCTTGAGATATTTTATATATTATTTAATGGTATTATGATACTTTATGTAATGGGAGTATACTCTAGAGATCCGTAGTTAGTCATTTGAGGATACTAGTATATTTTGAAGCATGATTGTTACCTTTTTGGGTACTCTTGTTTCTTAGTGTTGTAAGATGCATCTTTTGATCATTAAGGAACAAGAGAAAGATATGGAATAGTAATAGAAAAGATATGATTGATTTTAATTATATGTATGAACATGATAGATGTATGATAATATTTGATGTTGCACTTTATTTGGTGAAGATGAGATTCATGATTTGTGAGTTCTACGGGTTTATGGTGGCCTTAAGCTTACCCTTGCCCTAGAACCGTCGCACCACTGGAGTTGGGGTGTGACAATTATATATAGTTTATTTCTCTCAACTTCTAATTACAAGTAAAATCAATTAATTTATTCAAACAATAATCACACACATAAATATTAACTTATTTCAATTAAACTTTATATATTTCATCACATGAAAATCTTTACATAAACGACATATTAAACTGATTTCCCCCAACACCTATGCATATAATGTGTATAATTAATATAAATGCAAATATATAATTCATGTATGAATCCTTATAAATGAATATATTTAATACTATTCAAATATATGAATGCTCAATTTAATAATATGAATGTAATTCTAATATGATAAATCATGTCAATATAACATATACAATCTATATTCCAAAATTTCTCCAATATATATATTTTGGCAGCAGATACATTTTCTATTTTAGAGCCTCATAATTAACTCAAATTTTAACACAAAGTAGCTAACATATAAATAAATATAACACTAAAAAATCTCCAAATTCGAAATCCATTTGGTCCCTCAAATATAATTCCAAAATCTATTGTCTTACAAGTTCTCTGAATACTAACAATTGATAAATACTCCCCTAAAATTCCACTTTAAAGTTCTCCAAAAATTCCCAAAAATTTTCATTATATAAAAAATATATACCATTATAAGTCTACTAAAATTCAGATCAATTGGAATCCAATGGTCCTTCAGTTAATTCTCGTTTTAGGACTGTATTATACAAACTCTTTGGCCAGACAATATATATTATTTCAAATATAAAATTAGATCTAACCGTTGGATCATTCTCAAATTTAAACATAGTTAAATACACATCTAGTGAACAATCATATAAAAATTTCACTATCGAATATAAATTAAATTAGAAGTTATAGAATTTGCAATTTCAATTATCCCAATAGAGGATCATATGAGTTTTAATTCATCATCTTAAAACTTACAAACTATGAATTCTAACTCAATTTTATCTTATTTTCTTATTCAAATCTTAAATCATAACATTCAAAAATCATAATAATATATATGCAAATCAATTATAAGATATTAGAAGAATTGGATTACCTCTTATCTCCAAGTAAACTCTAAGAAATTAAAAGAAAACCTTCAACAATTTTATTAACTCAAGTCTGCTATTAGTTTTTCCTTTTCTTTTCCTCTCTACATTTTTTTTTTCTTAATGGCTATCACTATAAAAACTAATACTTTTATACCACCAAAAGAGAATAAAAATCATAATATTTAATTGCTCACTAATCTACCATTTAATTAATTTAATCAGTTTTACCTAAAAATATATTATTTTCTAAAATTGACCACTAACTACTACAAAATTTAATAATTTAGGGGGACGATAAAAGTTGTCCCCTATATCTGAAAAAATCGTCCCTAAATATATTGGAGACAATTTTTATCGTTTCCATGTGTCGTCCATTTTGCTTTCGTCACCGAAACCTTAGGGATCCATTGAGTAAAAGTCATCCCCATTTTTGGGGATGACATATTGCTCCTAAAAAGTTATTATTAAGGACAATTTTTGTCTCCTAAGGTACTTTTTTGGAGACGACTTTTGTCTTCAAAAGTATTTTTTTGAGACGACTTTTGTCTTCTAAAGTATTTTATTAGAGACGACTTTTGTACCCAAAATTATTTTTCCAGAGAGGACTTTTGTCCTATAAAGTATTTTTTTTTTTAGGGAGGACTTTTGTCTCTTAAAGTACATTATTGGAGATCATTTATGTCCCTAAAGTCTTTTATTGAAGATGATCATTGTCCCCAAATATTTTATATTAGGAGACAATTATTGTCGCCTTAAATTTTTTTTTTTATTATTGGAGACGACATTAGTCCTTTAACTATTAATAACAAGAGAGAAAATTTTGTCTTTGAAAAATTAAAAATAGATGACAATATCATCTCCTTATCTTTTTTAATAGTAACAAATATTGTCACTAGTTATTATATATTAGAAGATGACATCATCACAAAATATTATTTAATTTTCTAAATTATATATAATTAAATAATATCTCACCACATCAAAACAAACTAAAATGTATTTTATTTATTAAAGTACTTTGAAATAATATTAACATAAAAAATTCAAAATTCTTCAAGTATCAACAATAAGATATTTGAGAGTATTTGTTCTATCTATTATGTCAAATAAAAAAATAAAATAAAATCATCTATTTTCCTAATATTTAATGTGCAAAAATTAAATTAAAATAAATAAAAGTCAATAATCAATAATTATATCAATCATCAATTCTTTCATTATTTCTTCCTTCATTTTCTTCAATTCCTTCACTTCTTGCATAAAATACAAAAATAAAAAATATATTAACATTCATATTATAAATTCATAAACAAATAATAAATATATATAAAGTACAATTAAATTATTTAATATGATACTTATATTGAAATCTTTTAAATTATTAAATTCCTCAAATATTTTGTCATATTTATTGAATAAATCCATATTTAATTTGAGAATATGTGAATATATACAATTTTAGTGATCAACATATCTAGTTTTGTGATTTCAAACCAATATGAATCTAAAATATTGATAAATTATATAAATTATGGAATATAACTTACTTTTTGAAATTGAGCACTAATTGATAATTCTTCAAATTATATTGCTAGGCAGGTACTATTTGGCTCAACTGTGATATAAATAAATTAAAATAAAAATAGATTAGAAAAATTAAGTCAAACCCAATTTAGTTTTTGATTGATATATTTTATTGAATAGTGAACAGTGACGCCTGAAGAAGAGAGTAAAGAAAAAATGGAAACAAAAAGAGAAGTTGATGATAATACAGAAAGTATTATGAAGGAAAAGGAAATAAATCTCATGCATACACACTTAGCCTTGAAGCAGGACATCATGTTTATATCAATTTTCAGATTGTGAAAGTTTTTTTACATCATGGTATATATTTCTTAAAATTTAGCAGAACTTTGTTCATACTTATCAGATATATTGCTAGAAATGAAATGAAAGGATTCCACTTCTCTAGAATTTAGTTTTTACAAATCCAATATGTTTTTTTCATTATATATAGACATATATAAAATAAAAAATCTTATAATTGTAATCTTTCAAGATTTTATAAATGAATATCAAATATCTAATTTTTATTCTTACTTAAAGGAAGCAAATTGTAATAGTATAAATCACCTATATGAATTCTTCATTATGTGTGTGAAATGCCAAATATATAAAATTATAAAAAGAAAAAGTAATAGTTTTCAATGTATCAAGACCATTATAAATCATCCATTAAATATGGAACTAATAAAAGGCATATATATGTGTGAAGACTCATTTTCTGCACCTCTTGGACACGTGCCTAGCCGGCCGATACTCACCGGAACCAAACCCGCACTCGGACGGACTCAAAAACGCGTCGGATCAAAGTCAAACTCGGGCTACCACCTTCAAGGGAGGGCGGTGCCGTCCTCCGCATCGCCCCCCTTCAACGGTACCGCCGAGCCACTTTTGGGTTGCCACCCTTCTTTTTAGCCCGTGCCGCTAAGAGCCCCGACGGCACCGCCAACCCCCTCCGATGGCAGCCCCCTTGTCTATAAATAGAGACCCCTCTCCTTCATATTTTAGGTCCCGAAATCACTTAAAGTCGATTTTCCTTCTCGGATTTCCTCTATTTCTCTCTCAAACACCGATTTCTTCTTACTTCTTTAACTCTATTTGAGTTTAAAGAATAATCAATTGGGGGTGAGTGGAGCCCATTTTCTTTAGTTCTCTTTGAACTAAAGAAGGACCAAATCCGAGGCGTGTGGAGCCTCAAAATTATTTCTAGTAAAATCACTCTGTTGATTTGCTTGTTTTGAATTATCAGATAAAAGACAATCCGACCATCTTCCCAAGCTTCAACCGATCCCAAATGGAGCTCTGATCCGGGCAAGCAATCCAACCGCTTTCTTCTCAAAAAGTCAGATAAAAGACAATCTAACCACCGATCCAAGGTGGAACTCCAATCCGGCCGAGCAATCAGACCGCCGCCAATCCGACCATTAATCCAACCACCGATCCAAGGTAGAACTCCAATTTGGCCGAGCAATCAAACCGCCGCCAATCTGACCATCAATCCAACCATCGATCTAAGATGAAATTCCGATCCGGAAGGACAATTCGACTATTGCCTTCCCAAAAAGCAAAGGAGCAGGTATTGTCTCCTAACTTTTCCTATTTTTGATAGAGCATCAAAATAGGCAAAACTCCTTTATTTTGGTAGAGCATCAAAATAAAGAGTCCAAAACATGATAAGTTAGGTATAAATCAACCCTCCTTCGTACAAAGGGAGAACTGTATGGGTTTTGATTCTCATTCAACGGGATACGTAGGCAAGCTATCTAAGAGCTTCAAACCCAAAAATGCTAAAAACCATCTCTTTCCTATTAATTGCTTTATTAATTACTCTGTTAAATGTATTATTTGGGGAATGTGTGATCAACCTAAAACCCATAAGGGCTAGAGTTGATATCCCCTAATTTAGAATTTCTAAATTGTAATAATGTAATTACCGCTCTCTTAACTGCTTTACTTGCTTTATTTTATCGCTTTCATCCATTCACTTACTTGGTCATGCATCTATATATCTCATCCTATTAAACTGCTCATGAAAATGCTTTAAATCAAGGTTAAAATTAGAAGCCAAGTTCAACCAAAAACCTAGTCCCCGAATCCTCTTTGGTTTCAAAAACTAGTGCACTTATTTTTCCTTTAGGATAAAATTGGAGCCAAATTGGGTTTTTTACCTTAAATTTTTCCAACAAAAATAACCTAAGATGGCGACTTCAAAACATCGAAATCACTTTCAAAAAAGGGCGCTAAGGTCGTCTATCAATCAGTGAGAAATCATCCCTTTAAAATAAGAGCAATCCTCGATCCCTTGGATCCGTGGGAGGAAGGTGCTCGGGCGAGGCCTCACAGCTGGCGACTCCACTGGGGATAAAATTTTTTTTTTTTTTTTTTTTAAAGAGGACTATTAATTGGTTGAAAACATTTTCAAAAGTGACTTTTTACTTGGCTTTTAGTTTAACTTTGATTTTCATGCATCACTACATCACCAGTTACGAAATTCAACCTTTGGATAGCGAGTAGCATTGATCTGACAACTCTCTTTGAGTATGTTGGGAGATAGCAAAAGCATCCACCCAACGACGAATCTTCAAATCCTTTTTGAAGTGTAATGAGCAGTCGTACTATTGGACCCACGCGTAACTCATTGTTTCACATGTGGTTAGGTATATTCACTGCTCTAGTGTGACGGGTACCCTTTCAACCAAGCCACCTAGCCTTCATGTACTGAACATTAGACCTTGGACCTTAGGGCCCATGAACCATGATAATGTTAAGCTGTCATCATGAACCAATTTTCTTCATACACATGCATAACCATGCATACATGCACAATCATGCATTTATGATTTATAAAGCATGCATTCCATTTTTAATGAGTCTAGGTTGTACCTTGAATCAGTTGAGAGTCAATCCAATTGAACCCAAGGCCCATCAGCCTCAAACACCTCTCACTCAAATAGATCTAAGGCCCATTGGCCCCAAATACCTCTCACCCAATTAGACCCAAGGCCCATTAGCCTTAAACACCTCTCATTCAAATGGACCCAAGGCCCATTAGCCCCAAACACCTCTCACCCGAGTGGACCCAAGACCCATCAACCTTAAACACCTCTCACTCAAATGGACCCAAGGCCCATTAGCACTAAATACCTCTCACTCAGATGAACCCAAGGCCCATTGGCCTCAAACATCATCACCACTACTTAAAGCCCAAACTCAGTTGGCACCCAGATCTCACCAAAGCCCAAAACCATTTGGCAACATTATCTTTCCCAAGACAAAATCCAGTTGGCAGCAAAATCTCTCCAAAGCCCAAACTCAGTTGGCACCTTGATCTCTCCAAAGCCCAAATTCAGTTGGCACCAAGATCTCTCCAAAGCCCAAATCCAGTTGGCCCCAAAATCTCTCCAAAAGCCCAAACTTAGTTAGTACCAAGATCTCTCCAAAGCCCTAACTCAGTTGGCACTCTGATATCTTCAAAGCACAAATCCAGTTGGCACCAAGATCTCTCAAAGCCCAAACCAGTTGGCACCAAAATTTATCTAAAAGCCCAAATCCATTTGGCAACATTATCTCACTAAAGCCCAAACCCAATTGGCATCATTACCTCTCTAAAATCCTAAAATCCAAATAACTTTGGCCTACCATTACTTTAGGAATCAATTTCCTAGGAATTTGCAATGCATAACATTTCCTAAAACCTAGAACAGAGTTAGGTGTCATTTTCCCTACAAGCCTAGAACAAAGTTGGATTTTCCTTTTCCTAAAACCTATAATAGAGTTAGGTGTCCTTTTCCCTATAAGCCTAGAACAGAGTTAGATTTTCCTTTTCCTAAAACCTAGAACAGAGTTGGATTTTCCTTTTCCTAAAACCTAGAACAAAGTTAGGTGTCCTTTTCCCTATAAGCCTATAACAGAGTTAGGTTTCCCTTTTCCTAAAACCTAGAACAGAGTTTGGTTTTCTCTTTCATATACTGATCCCTTTTCCTTATCTTTAAAAGGTACCAATGGCTAACCCAGCCAATATGGATGTCGTGGACACACTTCTCACCACCCTCATCAAAAGGCAAGAGGAGAATTTTGAAGCCGTGCGCAAATCCACCCTTAATACTTAACAAATCCGCTTCAACAAAGCCTTAATCGCTCAACAAGCCAGCTTCAATGAAATATTAATCGCTCAACAGGCCGACTTTTCCAAAGCCCTGACCGCCCAACAAACCATCTTCCACAATATACTGGCCTATGTGACCAAAGCCTTGAATTCCCAGATTGATGACATAAAATCCATGAATCATACCAGGCCCAAACCAGTTGATCCAAGCTTTTCAAATACACTTCAAGTTAATTTGACCAACACCAACCCTTCCTTTTCTTTGAATCCTTTTCAAGGTAAGGAAACCTTCACCCATTCACCATGGAAAAGTCAGTGAAGCGCAATACTATTGTGTTAGGACAAGGCCACATAATAGAGAGAAGATACAAGTAGAATAATACCTTCACTTCCATTACCTCTACTAAACAGAAGAGTCAGTTTTTGAAAAGGAAGATCACGGATTTGGGTATGCCCTTGAGCTTCCTTTACAAGAAGGTTTTGGAATCTAAACTGGTCACACCTTTAGAATCAAAGGCACCTCCTAACCTTTTTCCTTAAAGCTGGAATATGAATAAGTATTGTGATTATCACCAAAGTTCTGGGCACAAAATAGATATGTGCAAGAACTTAAGACATAAAATCCAAGATCTCATTGACATTGGAGATATCCTTCCCCCTGGCCCGATATTCGATGCCCCCATTTACATTCAAACCGTCATCAATCCCTTCAAGTCTGAAGATTCAGATTAGGAGAAAGGTAAGTGGAAATAGACCCCACCTCATTAACCAACCAAAGCCCAAAATTGACATAGTTTATGAAGGAATTCAAGCCCAGTTAATCTGACCTGTCTGAGATTAAATTCAAATCAGAGTCTAATTCCAAGTTAGAGTCAGAGTCTGTTGAGTCTGTTTCTTCTTTTTTTCTCTGTAGAGTCTGTAAAGGATCTCCCTGGTCCTTTCAATTTTGATGTAGTCCGTGAGGACGAAACTTTTGTTTGCAATGAAAGAGTTCAATTTTCCTCTTATATCCTTGAGTCTTTTTTCCTCTCCATGAATTCAATTTAAAAGAGGCGTCAAAAAAAAAAGAAAAAAAGAAAGAGAATCAATTAACTTTGGCACAGATGATAAATTGAAATTCACATTCATTGCATCATCATGATAAGGCTTCTTTAGTCAAGATTGTTCAAAAATTTTCAGATTGTTTTGCATGGCAACCTGAAGACATGACAGGTACCGATCTAAGCATAAGCAGTCCATAAAATTCTGACTCATGAGAATGTGAAGCCCGTAAAGCAGAAGTTACGGAGGATGAAGACAGAGTGGTCTCTCAAAATCAAATAGGAAGTTGCCAGGTTATTGAAGAACAGTTTCATTAAACCTGTCACTTACCCTTCATGGCTAGCCAACATAGTGCTTGTGCCCAAGAAGAATGGGAAAGTAAAAATGTTGATTACAGGGATCTGAACAAAGCCTGTCCAAAAGATGATTTTCCTTTACCTCATATAGACTTATTGGTTGACTATATGGCCGGATCTGAGATAGTCTCCTTGACTGATTTGTATGCGGTTATGATCAAATACAAATCTATCCAGCTGACAAGGAAAAGACAGCCTTTGTGACATAATGGGACACCTACTGCTACAAGGTCATACCTTTTGGTTTAAAGAATGTCGGGCAACATATAAGAAAATGGCTCCGAAAATATGAAAATGGAGATACGTAGGCAGCCCACCTTGGGTACGGTCTAAAGCATAATAAAATTATTATTTTTTGTATCCAGATTAATTGATTTGTGCTCACTAAGTTGAAAACCTTAATAATGTGGCTTAAGCAAAAATTAGAGTAGCTTGGCGAGTTGAAAACCCAAAAGGGCAACTCGGACAAAAATTAGGGCATAAAAAAAATCATTTCCTGAGTCAAACATCATAGCAAAAAGTTGCTAACAAATCCTTGTCAGAGTCATCAAAGTTATTTCAATATCTTGGTGTCAAACGATTGTTAAGATTAATCTATCACGTCTCTTAGCTAATTGGCTAAGTTGTCTTCGTCCCACATCAGGGGTATGTCCTTTTGTGTCAATCATCACATCTCTTAGTCAAAGCAGTTAAATGGCTAAACCACCCTAATCCCTCGTCAGGGGCACATTTTCTCAAGTCAACATCTAGTCACTGTGGCTAAATCATCATCCGAGGATAAGTAATCCAAAGTCATTACTCCTTGAGTCGATTGTCCAAATCGTCAAATCAAAAAGTCTTTTCCTTTCATGATGAATGACTTTTCTTTCAAGTCATTTGGCTCGTGTGTCAGTTCCAAAGAACCCAACCGACAAAATGTCAATCAAGTCGTTGACCCTTATGTCAGTCCTACTGGTCCAAACCGACAAAATGTCAACTCCAAAAATCTTTTCAATCTCAAACAGTAGGAATAACTCTGCTTGTCTTTCCCATAAGACAAACTCATAAAAGCTCCCATTTACCAAAAGCAAGTCCAAGCTCAAGGGGTAAAGCAGAAAGGATTGGTTTGAGCAAAAAGTGTTCAGATTCCTCTAATCTTCATCAGTGAAACCGAAGTCGAAATTCTCAGGTGATCCTTGGATCGTCTGAATAGCTAAGCCCTCATGACCATATTTAAAACTTGTTGCCCTTCTGAAGTTGGGTCAGGTATGGAATCAAAAGTGGATCACAAATCAAGGTCCGTGAGCCTAAGCAGCCAAGTTATCTTTTTGAAGGTCTGAACCCATCTGAAAAGGCCTCTAGCCTGAGATAGAGCCAACCACAAATTCATCTTCTATAAACCTCATTGAACAAAGTCATCTTTAGCAAGAACCAAGTAGACAAACTCTCAAAGCCATCCTTCGAACCAATCCACAAAGCCTTCCATTAGGTATCCAAAATCGAACAGATAGGACCAACACACATAGTTGACCTTTAGGAGTCCAAAACCATTCTGACAAGCCATACCTGACCTCAGCCTTCCAAGTTAATCTTTGAACCAATAATGAGTATGGAATCATCCTCAATCCAACATACTCGGTCAAAACTGAATGTGGCTTCAAAACCTCACCAATCCTACTGGTCACTACCTAACAAATTGCCAACTCCCTCTCAAACATTAACGACTACCAAAGTGCTCTAAGTCATCATTTCTCAAAAGCGGGCCATCTCTTCAAATCACACTCCCCAAAAATGGGTCATCTCCACAAAAACCCAAGTGCAGCCTTTAGTCCAAACCCTATTCAAATCCATGATCCAAGATCAACCATAGTCTCAACCTTTGATCCAAGGTCAAGTCCTAAACTTACCCTTTGATCCAAGATCAAACCCTATTCAAATCCATGATACCAGATCAGCCAAAATCTCACCGCTTGATCAAACCTGATGCAACCTTTGATCCAAGATCAATGCCCTTAATCTCACCTTCAAAAACTAACAAAATGACCAAGTCACCGCTTTCCACAAGTCACCTTCCTTCAAAAAGCGGTGCATCCTGCTAAAATTTCAACCATCAATCTGACATTCCTCATAAATTGTCACCTTACAATGCATATCAGTCTTTCACTGGTTCAAGGTATTAGATTTGTCAAAACATGCATTAGAAATAGGATGCATATGCAAATTCAGAGTCTTAATTAATGTCAATCAAAGCTCATTGAACCCTCCAAGGGTAATTGCATTTTCAAGCCTAGAACAGAATCAGGCTCACTTTTTCAAATAAAAATTGTGATTGTCCAAAGAGAGCTTAGGTTTTCACTTCTAGCCTAGCATAGAGTTAGGGCATTGTATCTCATTAAATTCTTTCTTATTTAGGGCATCCTAAATTGTATTATTTCCTCATAATTTGGAAAATCTCTTAAGCTATGCATCATTTCCTTCAACTCAAAGGTTCATAAGTCACATATCATTAAAGTCTCACTCATTTAAGTTTGAGCTTAAAAAAAACAATCATTTTAAGCCCAAGTAGCTCTTGGCAATCTTAAAATCATTTTAAGCCCAAGTAGCCCTTGGCAAGACAAAAATCATTTTAAGCCCAAGTAGCCCTTGGCAATCTTAAAATCATTTTAAGCCCAAGCAACCCTTGGCAAGACAAAAATCATTTTAAGCCCAAGTAGCCCTTGGCAATCTTAAAATCATTTTAAGTCCAAGGAGCCCTTGGTAAATAAAAATCATTTTAAACCCAAGCAGCCCTTGGCAAGATAAAAAAAATCATTTTAAACCCAAGTAGTCTTTGGCGAACCAAAAATCATTTTAAGCCCAAGGAGCCCTTGGCAAAATAAAAATCATTTTAAGCCCAATCAAGCCTTGGCAAAACAAAAATCATTTGAAGCCCAAGCAAGCCTTGGCAAATCAAAAATCATTTCAAGCCCAAGCAAGCCTTGGCAAATCAAAAATTATTTCAAGCCCAAGCAAGCCTTGGCAAATCAAAAATCATTTTAAGCCCAAGCAAGCCTTGGCAAACAAAAATTATTTTAAGCCCAAGCAGCCCTTGGCAAGACAAGAATCATTTTAAGCCCAAGTAGCCTTTGGCAATCTTAAAATCATTTTAAACCCAAGTAGCCCTTGGCAAACAAAAATCATTTTAAGCCCCAGTAGCTCTTGGCAAATCAAAAATTATTTTGAGCCCTTCCAACCCTTGGTGAAATCAAAATCGATTTTCTATCTAATTTCATTCTGAAAAATGTTTGAAATCAAAATCCATCCTTCACCCGATTTCATTCTGAAAAATGTCTGAAATCAAAATCTATTTTTTCATCTAATTTCATTTTGAAAGATGTTTGAAATCGAAATCCTTCTTTCCATCTAATTTCAATCTGAAAAATGTTTGAAATCAAAATCAATTTTCCGTCTGATTTCACCCTGCAAGATGCGATCATAATGCATTCTTTTGTTCCAAGCAGACAGGAACAACCCAGTTCACCTACATCACGTCTGTCATCCAAAATAGACTCTTGAGCATTCATCCTATGTGCTTAACATAATACCAATATCATCTTTAGCACAACATTCTTATCACCCTAGTAGAGAGTTAGGATCCTTCATTCTGAGACCTATAGCAGAGTTAGGCCTCTCATTTTCTAAAGTCAACCATCTTGGGGCATCCTTGGGGTTTATCTTCTTTAACATATAGCAACTATCCTAAGGCATCATTAGGACCTCTCTGTTCAAAATCTATTGCAAATTAGGTTCCTCTTGTAGAATCATCCATCTTGAACCTTTTCTGAGGGTAGCCTTAGAACCTTTTAAGATTATCCTAAGGGTAGCTTTAGGATCTTATCAAACTTTTCTAAGGGTATCCTTAGAATCTTTTTAGATCATCCTAAGGGTAGCTTTAGGATCTTATCAGACTTTTCTAAGGGTAGCCTTAGAAGCTTTTCAAACTATCCTAAGGGTAGCTTTAGGACCTTATCAGACCTTTTCCAAGGGTACCCTTTAGAATCTTTTCAGACAATCCTAAGGGTAGCTTTAGGATATTTTTTTACCTTTTTAGGGGCAACTTTAAAAGCACCTCTTCATACCCTTCCTAGAATAGCCTTAGGATATCTTTACCTTATCATGATAGCCTGTGTCCACTATCATCATGATTACTTTTCTAGAAAAGCAACCATGCTGAGGGGCAGATGTGAACACTCATTTTCTGCACCTCATGGACTCTTGCCTAGCAGACCGGCACTCACCGGAACCAAATCCACACTCAGAAGGACTCAAAAATGTGTCAAATCAAAGTCGGACTCGGGCTGCCACCTTTAAGGGGGGCAGTGTCACCCTCCTCGGCACCGCCCCCCTTCGGCGGTACTGCCGAACCACTTTTGGGCTGCCGCCCTCCTTCTAAGCCCATTTCGCCAAGCGCCCTGGCTGGGTTGACCCCCCCCCCCCCCCCCCCCCCCCTCTGGTGGCAGCCCCTTTGCCTATAAATAAAGATCCCCCTCCTTTATATTTTGGGTCCCGAAATCACTTGAAGTCGATTTTCCTTCTCGGATTTCCTCTATTTCTCTCTCATACACCGATTTCTTCTTACTTCTTTAACTCTCTTTGAGTTTAAAGAATAATCAATTCAGGGCGAGTGCAACCCATTTTCTTTAGTTCTCTTTGAACTAAAGAAGAACCAAATCCGAGGCGTGTAGAGCTTCAAAATTATTTCTAACAAAATCACTATGTTGATTTGCTTGTTTTGAATTATCAGATAAAAGACAATCCGACCATCTTCCCAGGCTTCAACCGATCCCAAATGGAGCTCTGATCCAGGCAAGCAATCCGACCGCTTTCTTCTCAAAAAGTTAGATAAAAGACAATCTAACCACCGATCTAAGATGGAACTCCAATCTGGCCGACCAATCTGACCGCCGCCAATCCGACCATCAATCCAACCACCGATCCAAGGTGGAACTCCAAACCGGCCGAGCAATCAGACCGCCGCCAATCCGACCATCAATCCAACCACCGATCTAAGGTGAAATCCAGAAGGATAATCCGACCGTTGCCTTCCCAAAAAGCGAAGCAGCAGGTATTGTCTCCTAACTTTTCCCATTTCTGATAGAGCATCAAAATAGGCAAAACTCTTTTATTTTGGTAAAGCATCAAAATAAAGAGTCCAAAATATGATAAGTTAGGCATAAATCAACCCTCCTTCACAAGAAGGGAGAACTGCGTGGGTTTTGATTCTCATTCAACGGGATACGCAGGCAAGCTATCTAAGAGCTTCAAACCCAAAGATGTTAAAAACCATCTCTTTTCTATTAATTGCTTTATTAATTACTCTGTTGAATGTATTATTTGGGGGAATGTATGATCAACCTAGAACCCATAAGGGTTAAAGTTGATATCCCTAATTTAGAATTTCTAAATTGTAATAATTTAATTACCGCTCTCTTAACTGCTTTACTTGCTTTATTTTATCGCTTTCATCCATTCACTTACTTGGTCATGCATCTATATATCTCATCCTATTAAACTGCTCATGAAAACGCTTTAAATCAAGGTTAAAATTAGAAGCCAAGTTCAATCGAAAACCTAGTCCCCGAATCCTTTTTTATTTCAAAGACTAGTGCACTTATTTTTCCTTTGGGATAAAATTGGAGTTAAATTGGGTTTTTTACCTTAAATTTTCTCAACAAAAATAACTTAAGGTGGCGACTTCAAAACATCGAAATTATTTTCAAAAAAGGGTGTTAAGGTCGCCTATCAATCCGTGAGAAATCGTCCCTTAAAAATGAGAGCAATCCTCGATCCCTTGAATCCGCGGGAGGAAGATGCTCGGGCGAGACCTCACAATATGAAACTAATAAAAGACTCACTCAGTGCATAAAATATAAAAATTATTAATGAATTTTTATACTTAAAATATTTACTTATAATCACTAATGAATTTGACTAGATGATATAAAAATTACTTTATATAATTCTAGTTACTAATGAATATAATTAAATGATATTGACAGTAGTAATAAATTATAGTTATAAATATCTTCTCTTTACTTTTCCCCAATTTTAGTGGTGAGTTCCTAAATTTTTCTTATGTGTTACTATTTGTGTTGGGCAGGGGTGTACAATACCACAGTAAATGCAAAACAAGGGAAGGTAACTGTAACAGGAAATGTTGACCCAGCAAAACTCATAAAAAAGCTTGAGAAGTCAGGGAAGCATGCTTAGTTATGGGGAGCACCTAAGGGGTCCAACAATTTTCAAAATCCTGTCAACGATCAATTCAAGAACATAAACATTAAGAATGGCAAAGGAGGTGGGGGCAAAGATAACTAATATCAAAAGGGTGGAAAAGGAGGCCAACAAGGGCAACAACTACACCAAATGCAACAATTCCAAGGATCTAAGGATCTAAAGATGCCTCGTAAAGACCATAAATCTGTCAAATTCAACTTGCAGGATTATTATATTGATGCAATAATAGTGGATCAACTATAAACAAATTCTAATTAAAACTTAGTTATTAAAATTCAAATATTTATTTTTAAAAAATAAAATAGTTTTATTCTATAAAAACTATGAAATTTAAAATTTTAATATAAATAGATTTTATTGTAGCAAAATATTGTACGCATCAATTAAATGTAATTTTATATCCAAACACAGTGAATATAAATGTAGGGAAGGTAATTACTTAGTTTTGTTTGTAATACATATGGAAATAAGTAGTAATATTTGTTTCATCTTAGATCATTCAAAAACTTTTATTTTATTGGTACTTTTTATTTTCTATCCCATTTTGCAATTACAGAGCATATATATGAATTTTGGGAACTGGACATGGTCATTAAAAGTTGATATATGATTTTAGAATTATAAATTTCAATGGAAAATTAAAGTTAAAGTAAAAGAAAGGGTATGCACGTCTCTAATGTGATTGTTGTGTTGCTTTGATTGAAAAGGGCAAATTATGCAGCAATAGCAATAACATACTAACGATTCAGAAATAATAAAATAGTAAAAATAATCAATATAAATGCCGATTTTCAATACATGAAAACAATCACTATAAAATAAGAGTATACTCATTGACAACAAAAAATCAATAATATGAAAATCATTAAAAAAAATGAATCAATTATTTTTAAATAAACAATAATATAAAAATCAAGAAATTTTATGATTATAGAAATTCATACTTGTTCAATTATACAGTCGAATACTTCTGAAAGAATTACAAAACTTAATGGGAGCCTAAAAAAAATTCAATTGCCCCCCATTTTTTTTTTTCCTTAGATAGATATAGTGTATCAATATTGCCGCTTATATATGTTAGAATTTTAATTCAAGTATCTCCTTTCCTAAGTTGAATAGGAGTCAAATAATATGTTTCTTTTCCTTGCAAGATTCATGACCATAAATTTCGTCTCTTAATTTACGTCATTAAATATTAATTTTAGAGTGATAAAGGACAATAAAAAAAATTATCTTCTAACTAATATCCCAATATCTAAAATTTAATAGTAATACGAGACAATATATAATACGTCTCCTAATTAATTAAATTTATATCTTCATATCTTAAATTTAATAATAATAATAGGAGATGATATATAACATGTCCCCTAATTAACTAAACTTTATGTTTTTTATGACTAATACTTTTAACTCGTCTACTATCTTTGTCCTCTTTTCTCATAAGTTTTATAGTGAACAATATTTAAATTATACTACAATCACAATATTTAGTTATGTATCATATAAATTCTCTAAAATCCAATTAATTATAACTCATGTGAAAATATCAAAATATCATTGATAGAAAAACTGTCACAATATCCTAAAATATCAAAAATACAAAATATATTCAATTAACTCCATAATTCATATTTATATTTTAAATTATCACTTCTAACCTATAATTTAAATTTAGCCTACAAATTCACACAAAATATAATAAATATCGTTAACTGAAAAATATGAGATTTCTCAATATACTTATATTAGAATTTATTATGTGTGTATACACAATTATAAAATGCTTGACAGATCAATTCCAATTGTATTAATTTATAAAATTCATTATAAAGCAATGATCTCTGCTTTTAATTCCAAACACATCCAACACTCGCCAAAAGGAGAAACCCTTTTATTTCAAACAGACCTTATAAAGGCCAATACAGTTATCCCCAAAATCATCTGTCACACCCCATCTCCAGTGGTGCGACGGTCCTAGGGAAAGGGTAGGCTAAGGCGACTATAAACCCGTAGAACTCACAAATCATAAATCTTATCAATATCAAATAAATTGCAACATCATATTTTATCATACATTTGCCATATTCATACATATAATCAAATCAATTCAATCATATCCTTCTATATCATTCCATATTTTTCTCTTGTTCCTTAATGATCAAAAGGAGACATCTTTCATCAAAGAGGAACAAGAGTATCCAGAAGATAACATTCATACATCAAAATATTCTAGTATTCCCAAAAGACTAGCTACGGAGCTCTAGAGTAGACTCCAATACACATTATATCACAATACCATTAATAAAACATACAAAATATCTCAAAAGAGTAATTACAATGAAACTTTTTGGAGAAAATAAGTCAAAAAGCCCGATCTTCTCTATTAGCCCCTCACGACCCTCACGAGCTAAGCTATCACCTGAAATCCACAGAAGATGAGTGAGCCTTCAACTCAGTAAGATATGAACATTATAATATAAGAACTTAAATGTCGAATCATGGTCATGAATAAATAATATTACATAAAGGCTTGAAAGAAGTCATAGGCTTTTACTTGAAAGAAATGTGGTTCTCATAATAACTTGGTTATATCAAATCATGTCAAATTCAAATCATGGTTCATCTTTAGAACATAGAATGCCCACAAGGAATGGCATTATCAAATATCATATGGAAGAAATGATCACATATCATACATACGTATCGGTAGCCTTGCTACCTCAATGTGCACACATGCTTGGCCAGGCATGCGCCTAGAGCTCCTGGCCCTCTCTAGGTGGAACACCGATAAAAACCCTATCGGCTGGGCTCCCAAAGTGCACAATGGACCAATGAATTTACTCTCATTGGGAAGAGCATTCTATCCATAGGTCATGGGGTTTCAATCTCATAGAAAACATATTGGTCGCAAGACCATCATCATATATCATTATCCATACCGGGTTCACAAGTAAGAATACATAGACTTGATCCAAGAATAATGATCAAGCCATTTTCGGTATATATATAAAATGTATAAACATATGAGAATGAACAATTCAAATGTGATTAGTCTTGTTATTTCAAATAAACAAGAAATAGGTAAATGTTCATACTTACCTCTTG
>CANXYC010717214.1:0-12460 GCA_948193065.1 Aleurites moluccanus
TATATATATATATATATATATAATTACAATGGAGGCTTCTTGGAGGAATGAATCAAGAAGCTCGATCTTCTGTATTAGCTCTCTCACGAGCTACACTATCACCTAAAATCCACAGATTAGGAGTGAGCCTTCAACTCAGTAAGATATGAATATGCAATGTAAAAGAAATATATATATATATCAATCCAAAGGAAAGGTCAATTCAAAGAACATGAGTAAGAAATTATCATATGGTTAGACTTACAATAACAAAATTCTCACAATCTAATAGCACTGTCAAATCATATGATAGAACTGCAGAGTGCATCAGTAGCCTTGTTACCTATCACAACAGAACGCATCGGTAATCCTTGCTACCTTATTGCAAACGCATGCTTGGTCAGGCATACGCCTAGAGCTCATGATCCCCTTAGGTGGAACACTGATAAAAACTCTATCAGCTAGGTTCCCAAAGTACACAATGGACCAATGAAGTTACTCTCATTGGGAAGAGCGTTCTATTCATAAGATCATATGGTTGCAATCTCATGAGAATCATATTGGTTGCAAGACCATCAATATATAACATAAATTCAATCAAGTTAACAAATAGGATTCATATGAATTTGATCCAAAGAAGATTGAACAAGTCATTTACATTATATATATATATATATATATATATATACATGGTAATCACATGGAACAATTGGTCAATTTTGGTTTGAGAATATCTTGAAAATTTCATTTGATAGATCAGAAATATAATATCATATAACAAGTGAATCATGTATGTGAACATTGGGAAAACTTGAACAATTCATCTCAAAGAAACAATAAGTATATGCAATGTTCATACTTATCTCAAAGCAATTTATCCTCAATTACTTGTAAAATCAATTATTCTCCTTTAATTTCTTGAATCCTCTTCTCCTATGAAAATTCCCCAAATTCTCAAAATTAGGGTTTCCTCAATTAATAATACGTAATAAAGTTTCTTATAATTTTAACCATCTTATAGTTTCTATTTTTGATTCCCAACATCGATTAATTCATCTCTTTAAAGAAAATCTGAAATTAATTATGAATTTACTGTTCACACTACTATTAATGATAATCCATAAATTCTGATTTCTCATACATTAATTATAATTAATAGCCTTAAATGCTTGCAATAAGTTCTATATACCCATAATAAACTATCCTAACTACCAGAATTTATTAATCTAAAAAGAGAATAATATTTGAAGAAAAATTACCTTATTTCTCCTAAATTGATTTTCTTGAGAAATCTGCTTTGAAATTGAAGGTCAATGCCTTAGAATGTCATAATTTAGTGATTTAATGTATTCATTTTGAGTATTAATACATTAGAAAATAATGGGATAAATTTTTGAAGAAATGAAGAAGAACAAAGAAAGGAAGAAGAAGAAAATCGAGAAAAAAAATAGCTACTGGGCACTGGTTAAATAGGCTACTGCCTCACAATTCTGCCTCACCAATCCGCTCCGACAATACCACCTCGCATAACCAGCTCGTAGATACCACTTCACATTGTCGGCTTACAATGCCACTTCGCATTGCCTGCTCGCGAATGCCACTTCTCCAATTACCGCCTTGGCAATCCCACTTCGCCAAACTCGCCTCGCCTAACTCCACTTCGCATATATCACCTCGGCAATGCCTCTTCGCCAAACTCGCCTTGCCTAACTCCACTTCGCATATGCCACCTCGGTAATGCCTCTTTTCCAAACTCGCCTCACCTAACTCTACTTCGCGAATTGCCTCCTAGCATTTGCCGGCTCGCAAATGCCACCTCGCATTTGCCGGCTCGCAATGCAAGATTCTGCCGAGCTGGAACCCTTCCTCGACAATTCATATTAAATTAGCTCGCAAATGAGCTACAAACATCCAATCTCCCTGATTCTTTTTTTCACTTAAAATAGACACTCAGAGGTCCGACATATCCAAAATTTAAATCAAAAGAATATCTACACAAACTATGGCAAATTTCTAAAATTCACCCTGACTTTACTGCCCAAAATCATTTGAACAAGTCTGATTAATTCCACTCTCTACTGAGCTATACTTATCCAATTCTCCTGAAATTTTACAGCCAACAACATAACATACAAAGGAACATTTCTCATGTTTACACTTTTGGCTTATTCAGCCTCAATCATTCCTAGAAAATTAAACATTCATAGATTTCCTGCAGAGAATAATGAACAAGATAGGTCCTGCTCAAGGAAGCATAACTCTTCACACACACTGAATTTTACTTAATCGTTTTACAGATTTAAAGATAAGATATAATCTATAACTTTTTTGTTTTACACTTTATCAAATTATTCCTTTAAAATCATGCAATCAGCCTCACAAAATCCTCCTTGCATATAGAATTTCTGAATTCCTCAAAACATTTTTATATCCTCACTCAATTCAACAAACATACAATTAATAAAATAACAAAAAAAAGACAGATATTACATTCTTCCCCCCTTAGATAAATTCATCCTCAAATTTATAAATAACCTGCCTTAAACTTGAAATAGGTAGGGGTACTTGTCTAGCGTGCTTTGCTCACTTTCCCAAGTACACTCTTTCATGGCTTGATTTCTCCATAGAACCGTAACCATTGGTATATCTTTATTCCTTAGACTCTTAACCATTCGATCTATAATAAAAATTAGAATTTCTTCATACGTCAAATCTGGTTGGAACTTGTAGTACATAGGAAGGGTCGACAACATACTTACGAAGCATCGATACATGAAACACTGGATGTACACTATCCATGCTAGGTGGTAAAGCCAACTTGAATGAAACCTCTACAACTTTGTTTAGAATTTCAAAGGGTCCAATAAATCGTGGAGATAACTTGCCTCTCTTGCCAAATCGTAGAACTTCTTTCATTGGCGAGATCTTTAAAAACACTAGGTCTCTAATGAAAAACTGAAGATCTTTCCTCTTTGGATCGTCATAGCTCTTTTGACTACTGAAAGCTGTCTTTAATCTCTTTCAGATCAGTGGAACCTTTTCTAACGTATATCTTATCAACTCTGGTCCTTTGACATACTTCTCTCCAATCTCATGCCAACACAAGGGAGATCTGCATTTCCTGACATACAAAAATTCATAAGGAGACATCTAAATCGTGGAATGGTAGCTGTTGTTGTAGGCAAACTCTATCAATGGCAAGTGAGCATCCCAATTTCCTCCAAAGTCTAGAATGCATATCCTCAGCATGTCTTCTAGAGTTTGGATGGTCCTCTCTGATTGCCCATCTGTTTGTGGATGGAAAGCTGTGCTGAAATCAAGCCGTGTACCCAAGCATTCTTGTAATTTCTGCCAAAATCTCGAGATTAACTGAGTACCTCTATCTGAGATAATCAAAACTGGCACTACATGAAGTTTAACAATCTCATCAACATAAATCTGGGCATATTGAGAAGGTGTATAAGTCGTCTTGACTGGTAAGAAATGAGCTGACTTGGTTAATCTATTCATAATGACCCATATTGAGTCATAGCCCCTTGAAGTCATTGGCAATCCAACCACAAAATCCATAGTCACTCTCTCCTACTTCCATTCTGGTAATGGCAACTCTTGAAGTAGCCCAGAAGGTTTCTGATGCTCAAACTTGACTTGTTGACAAGTTAAACATTTAGCTACATATTCTGCGACATCTTTTTTCATTCCACTCCACCAGTAGAATTCCTTAAGGTCGTGGTACATCTTCATTGCACCTGGATGCACATTATACTTGGCATGATGTGCTTCCTTGAGGATCATATCCCTCAAACCATCAACTGCTGGAACACATAATCTACTATCATGTCTCAACATGACATCAGTCACAGTAAATCCTAGAACTTTTTCTATTCCCATATCATTCTTTATCTTCACCAACTGAGGGTCTTTATCTTGTGCTTCTCTTATCTGATCAATAAGAACCAGCTTGGCTTGAAAACTTTCCAAAAGCACTCCTAAATCTGACAATTCCAAACTAATCCCCATATCATGTAATCTGCACTTCCCTCACTAATGGTCTTCTACTCACTTGGATATGGGATAAACTCCCCAAAGACTTCCTGCTTAATGCATCGGCTACAACATTAGCTTTCCCTAAATGATACAAGATTTCACAGTCATAATCCTTAAGCAATTCAACCCATCTTCTTTGCTTAAGGTTAAGATCTTTCTGTTGAAATATATATTTCAAACTCTTATGATCTATGAAGATTTCACGCTTTTCTCCATCCAGGTAGTGTCTCCAGATCTTCAATGCAAATACTACTGTAGCCATCTCTAAATCATGTGTAGGGTAATTCACCTCATGCTTTCTCAACTGTCTCGAAGCATAGGCTATCACCTTACCATGCTGCATAAGTACACATCCAAGCCCTACTCTCGATGCATCACAATATACAACAAATCCTCCTTCACCAGATGGAAAAACTAAGATAGGTGCCGTGGTAAGACAAGTCTTTAACTTGTGGAAGCTTCCTTCACAAGCTTCTGTCCATTGGAATTTTACTTGCTTCTGAGTAAGCTTGGTCAAAGGCGCTGCAATATTGGAGAAATCTTGCACAAATCTCCTATAATACCCTGTCAAATCCAAGAAACTTCTAACTTCTGAAACATTTGTGGGTCTAGGCCAATTAAGGATTGCATCCACTTTCTTCAGGTCCACTTTAAGTCCTTCCTTACTCACTACATGACCAAGGAAACAAACACTATCCAGCCAAAACTCACACTTGGAGAACTTGGCAAACAACTCTGCTTCCTCAAGGTTTGCAATATAATCTAAAGATGCTCTTCATGCTCTTCTTTGCTCTTAAAATATACAAGGATGTCATTAATGAATACAATGACAAACTTGTCTAGAAATGGCTTGAACACCCCATTTATTAACTCCATGAATGCAACTGGTGTATTAGTCAATCCAAATGGCAACACTAAGAACTCATAATGTCCATATCTAGTCCGGAAGGCCGTCTTCGATACATCATCATCCCGAATTTTTAGCTGATGATAACCCGACCTCAAGTCTATCTTGGAGAAATGACTTGCACCTTACACCTGATCAAATAGATCATCTATTCTTGGCAATGGATACTTGTTCTTGATGGTAACCCTGTTAAGCTGCCTGTAGTCGATACACAATCTCATAGAACCATCCTTCTTCTTTACAAAGAGTAGAGGTGCTCCCCACGGCGAACTACTAGGTCTAATGAATCCCTTATCAAGCAAATCTTGCAACTGGATTTTCAATTCTTTCAACTCAACTGGTGCCATACGGTAGGGAGGAATAGAAATCAGACTTATGCCAGGTAGTAACTCGATACTGAACTCTATCTCTCTATCCGGTGGTAACCCTGGTAATTCTTCAGGAAATACGTCCGGAAACTCATTGACTATTGGAATCTGCTCCCTGTCTCTCACTTCCTTACAAGTGTCCCAGACATAAGCCAAATACCCTTGACAACCCTTTCTTGACAACCCTTTCTTAACAACCTTCTTACCCCAATGGCAGATATCACATTGTATGGTACTTCGCTCCGCTCCCCTTGAAACTCAAATTCCTCACCTGAAGGTGGCTTAAAGAATAGTTTCTTTCCATTTCAGTCTATATTAGCATAGTATTTAGACAACTAGTCCATGCCTAGAATTACATCAAATTCGAATATAAGCAATTTGATCAAATCTACATCCAAGTTCTTGCCACCCATGCTAACTACACAGGATGGATAGAAGTTCTGGACTTCAATCTCTTCCTCTAAAGGAGTAGAAACAACCAACACACTTTCAAGCAATTCACAATGCGTAGCTCCTGAATCAAACAACACTCTAGCATTCAAAGCTTGGATTGGGAGAATACACATAACAACTGTGTTAGATGCTTGGGCTTCATGCTATGATAAAGTAAAAACTCTGCCTCTACCTCTACCCATAGGAGTCGATCCTGAAGCCTGAGCCATATGCTGTCCTCACCCTTTGCCAGCCTCAACAGTCCTGCTCAAAATACTTATGCCTGCACCTGGCTGCTGACTAATCCTCCTCTCTCTACTCATCTGAACTGTAGCCTGAGAAAAATGAGGTATACCTCTAAAGGGTGGCTGTGCACAATTCTTGAGCAAATGACCTTGTTGTCCACACCTAAAACATGCTCCTGATGCATAGTGACAAGGGCCATTATGAAATTTTTCACATGTAGGACACAAAGGTTTAGGAATCCTGGATGGTGCAAAGCTAGCTGATCCATGGCTCATCTGAGAAGTAGGTCCAGGAGTAGTCCGACTCTGTTGTGGTCTCCTGAATGTCCTCTATACCCACTCCTAGAAACTGACTGATAAGCCACTCCCATAGTCTTCATCCCACTATCTGGTTTAGAAGAACTATCTGCTTTGAACTTCTTCTTTTCAACTCTTTTGGATCTAGCTTCCATCTCTCTATTTTCAATTATCCTAGCTTTATCCACTAGCTTAGAGTAGGAATCAAACTCAAGAGTAGCTAGGAGATGAAATAAGGAGTCACTAATCCTCTGCGGAACCTTTGAATCCATGCCGCTTCAGTAGACACCAATGCAGGAGCAAATTTACTTAACTGTCTGAACTTCTTGGCATACTCTGAAACACTCATACCAGGGGTCTGAACCAACCTCTCAAATTCTATTGATTTGGCTTCTCTCACACTCTCTGGAAGAAATTCATTCATCACTAGTTCCTTGAATCTCTCCCAAGACATATCTTCATTTTTTCATAGCATACCAGAAATGCTTCTCTTGAACCAATCCTTAGCCTCGGCTTTCATCAAATACCCCATAAATTCTATAGTCCTTCTGTCAGGAATCTGTACTTTCTCTTCAATTTCCTCTAGAAAATCTATAGGATCCACTTCACCTTTATAATCTGAGGGCTTAAGCTTTAGAAACCTCTCAAATGATACCTCTTCCTCATGATGTACTACAGGTGGTGGAACTACCGGAGGAACAGGAATTTCTGGAGCCTGAACTGGAGGTACCTGTTGCTGCCTTTGCTGAGTAATGAACTCAGCTATCATTGCATAATTCCTTTGCAGTTGATCTAATTGCTGAGCCATATTAGCCACATCTACTGGTGGCACAAGAGGAACTTCATTTCCTCCATTTCGACCCACAGAACCTTCTTCAGAAGGCAATTCTCGCCTAGGACGACCTCGTCCTCGTCCTCTACTATGACGTGGAGGCATCTCTATACTGATAAAAGAAACAAAGTAAACTTAGATTCAAAACATAAGATTAACGCAGATCTATACCAAAGGAACACACAACATTGACGTGACATGAATCCTATGCTCCGTAGTTATCTTAATCAACACTTAAACTAGGGCTCATGCACATCTATCTATCTTTTATCTCAAGGATTATAAACCTATAGCTCTGATACCACCTTTGTCACACCCTGACTCCAGTGGTGCGATGGTCCTAGGGTAAGGGTAGGCTTAAGGCTACCGTAAACCCATAAAACACTCATATTCTGGATCTCATTTATAATACACATTCATATCAAATATAGATATCATTCAATATTCATTTCTATGATTCATATAATCATAATTCCTATCTTTATATTTATCATTTCATAATTTCCTCTTGTTCCTTACTGATCAAAATATGCATCCCACATCACTAAGGAACAAGGGCAACTCAAAATGTAACAATTCATACATCAAAATAATGTCATCCTTAATAACTAACTACGAAGCTCTAGAGTATACTCCCAATACATACAGTACCATAATACAATTCAATGAATATATATATATATATATATAATTACAATGGAGGCTTCTTGGAGGAACGAATCAAGAAGCTCGATCTTCTGTATTAGCTCCTTCACGAGCTACACTATCACCTGAAATCCACAGAAGAGGAGTGAACCTTCAACTCAGAAAGATATGAACATGCAATGTAAAAGAAATATATATATATATATATATATATATATATATATATATATATATATATATAAATCCAAAGGAAAGATCAATAAAAAGAATATGGGTGAGAAATTATCATATGGGTAGGCTTACAAGAACAAAAGTGCTCATAATCGAATAGCACTGTCGAATCACATGATAGAACTGCAGAGTGTATTAGTAGCCTTGCTACCTATCACAACAGAGCGCATCGGTAGTCCTTGCTACCTTATTGCAAACGTATGCTTGGCCAGGCATACGCCTAGAGCTCATGGTCCCCTTTAGGTGGAACACTGATAAAAACCCAATCAGCTAGGTTCCCAAAGTGCACAATGGACCAATGAATTTACTCTCATTGGGAAGAGTGTTCTATTCATAAGGTCATACGGTTGCAATCTCACAAGAATCATATTTGTCGTAAGACCATCAATATATAACATAAATTCAGTCAAATTAACAAATAGGATTCATATGAACTTGATCCAAAGAAGATTGACCAAGTCATTTACATTATATATATATATATATATATCTATATACATGGTAATCACATGGAACAATTGGTCAATTTTGATTTGAGAATATCTTGGAAATTTCATTTGAGAAATCAGAAATACAATATCATATAACAAGTGAATCATGTATGTGAACATTGGGAAAGCTTAAACAATTCATCTTAAAGAAACAATAAGCATATGCAATGTTCATACTTACCTCAAAGCAATTTATCCTCAATTACTTGTAAAATCAATAATTCTCCTTTAATTTCTTGAATCCTCTTCTCCTATGAAAATTCCCCAAATTCTCATAATTAGGGTTTTCTTAATTAATAATACGTAATAAAGTTCCTTATAATTTTAACCATCTTATATTTTCTATTTTTGATTCCCAACATTAATTAATTCATCTCTTTAAAGAAAATCTGAAATTAATTACGAATTTACTGTTCATGCCACTATTCATGATAATCCATAAATTCTGATTTTTTCCACATTAATTACAATTAATAGCCTTAAATGCTTGCAATAAGTCATATATACCCATAATAAACTATCCTAACTACCAGAATTTATTAATCTAAAAAGAGAATGATATTTGAAGAAAAATTACCTTATTTCTCCAAAACTGATTTTCTTGAGAAATTTGCTTTGAAATTGAAGGTCCATGCCTTAGAATGTGATAATTTAGTGATTTAATGCATTAATTTTGAGTATTAATGCATTATAAAATAAATGGGATAAATTTTAGATGAAATGAAGAAGAACGAAGAAAGGAAGAAGAAAATCAGGAAAAAATAGCTACTGGGCACTGGTTAAATAGGCTACTACCTCACAATTCCGCCTCGCTAGCTCGCCTCGCCAATCCACTCCGGCAACACCACCACACATAACCAGCTCGCAAATACCACTTTGCTTTGCCGGCTTGCAATGTCACTTCGCATTGCCGACTCGCGAATGCCACTTCGCCAATTGCCGCATCGGCAATCCCACTTCGCCAAACTCGCCTCGCCTAACTCCACTTCGCATATGCCACCTCGGCAATGCCTCTTCGCCAAACTCACCTCGCCTAACTCCACTTCGTATATGTCATCTCAGCAATGCCTCTTTTCCAAACTCGCCTCACCTAACTCTACTTCGCGAACTGCCTCCTCGCATTTGCAGGCTCGCAAATGCCACCTCGCATTTGCCGGCTCACAATGCCAGATTCTACTAAGCTGGAACCCTTCCTCGATAACTCATATTAAATCAGCTCGTAAATGAGCTACAAACATCCAAACTTCTTGATTCTTTTTGTCACTTAAAATAGACACTCAGAGTTCCAACATATCCAAAATTAAAATCAAAAGAATATCTACACAAACTATGGTGAATTTCTAAATTTCACCCTGACTTTACTGCCCAAAATCATTTGAACAAGTCTGATTAATTCCACTCTCCACTGAGCTATACTTGTCCAATTCTCCTAAAATTTTACAGCCAACAACATAACACATAAAGAAACATTTCTCATGTTTACACTTTTGGCTCATTCAGCCTCAATTATTCATAGAAAATTAAACATTCACAAATTTCCTACAGAGAACAATGAACCAGACAGGTCCTGCTCAAGGAGGCATAACTCTTCACACACACTGAATTTTACAGAACTGTTTTATAAATTTAAATATGAGATATAAATCTACAACTTTTATATTTTACACTTTACTAAATTATTCCTTCTAGATCATGCAATCAGCCTCACAAAGTCCTCCTTGCATACAGAATTTCTGAATTCCTCAAAACATTTTTATATCCTCACTCAATTTAACAAACATATAATTAATAAAATAACAAAAAAAATGACAGATATTACATCTTTTATCGTCATTAATTCTTCAATTCATTACAAATAATTGAAGATAAACTAGTCCAAAATTTCTTAGAGCCTCAAGAATCCACATTCTCAAGAATTCTTCATTCTAGGTTTTTTTTTTCAAAACTCATCTATAAGTTGAAGTTGAGCTAAGATATTGCTAGAATAGTTATTTATGAGAATGAGAAGAATAATGATGTGAATAGTATAATTTTTCTCTCTATTCTAGTAATGGTTAAATTGATGTTAGAAATCACTTATGGAGACTTTAAGATGTTTAGAATAATAAGAATTCACCTTATATGTTTATGATTGAGAAAACCCTAATATTGAGAATTTAATATTTTATTTTAGGCTTGGAGAACTCAAGGAATTGAGAAGAAAATTGCTTCATCAAGGTGTTAAGATTGTTATTGGAAAGGATCTGCTGATAGGTAAGTTATGAATATGTTAATGTATGTTGTTCCTAATAAAATGATTATTGTTTCTCCTATATCCTTCATGTATGCCTCTTATTAAGATAAATGTTGCTTGATAATCTTGAAATTAATTCTTTTCTTAATATGAATGAATTATTAACAACTTCCTAAAATTGTCTACTTTATTAATGAAAATGACTTGGTCATTCTTCTTTGGATCAAGATCATTAAGAAAGCCATTTATTAAAAATAAAATGAGTTATATGTTATAAGTGTTAAATGGTCTCTTGACCACTATGATTCTTTGAGATAGTTTATCCATGATTATTTTATGACATGCATAAGTGATTGAATTTCTCTTCCCAATGAGGGAGATTTCATTGGTCCGTCTGCATATCGGAAATCTAGCTGATAAGTTATTATCAATGTTTCACCTGGAGGGGTTAAAGAGCTCTAGACGTATGCCTGTGCAAGCATATGTTATGTTATAGGAGCGTTGTTGTCCAACATATATGATGATGATATATATTAAGTTCTATCTTATGTGATGATTTGATAGTGCTATTTCTTTGTACGCATTTTTATGTTTTTAATGTAATCCTATGATTCCTTCAATGTTTATGATTCTTTAAATGCCTATGTGTATGTATATGTTATTGATCATGATAACTGAAGTTCTTTGGCACAACCTAAGGCATTAGCATCATTCATAACTTATTGAGTTGAAAGCCCATCCCTTTTAGTGTTATGAATTTTAAGTACTAGTGTAACTCGAAAGAGAGCTAATATAGATTACAAAGCTTCTTTATTTCTTCTTTACAAGAAGCCCTTTTGGATGTAATTATTGAGTGATATTTTGAATTGTATATATATACGTCTAATGAATAGTTTTAATCTTAAAATCTCTATAGAATTGTATGGTATAAATATGATTTTATATGTCATTCAAGACATTATTGGACTTTTTATTATTCTTTATAGATGATAATAGCTGGCTTTTGATTGATAGGGAACAAGTGAAAATGTAATAGATTATGTCACGACCCAACCCGGAAGTCGTGACGGTTCTAGGGTATGGGTAATGCATATGCGACCAGTACCACGAAGAACCCAAATAACTATCTATATGGCATGCAATACAAATAACAAGCTCATTATGGCTTGATAATTTCATAAAAACTTGGGCAACATCTCCTTTGTATAAGGAGCACGCCCAAAAGAAAACATATAAATAAAATACTTCTATAAACATCTCACCAACTAACTCCAACCATGGATCCCTCTAGATCTCCAATATCAAATCCACCAATATATAATTAAATCTCAATAAAAAACCACAAGTATTATATCATAAAATTGTCCACAAAATATCTCTTATATAATACTATATAAATGCAAACACAATCATACATGAATCATACATGAATCCTACTCTTACATGCTCAGTACCATGGAATCTCTATACTTTACAATTATTTACATATACTTTTGGAGTTTAGAATTTCACATAAATAACTATTACAATTCCAAGGCGGTGGAATGGATAGCCAATGGAATACGGCCTCACTGCAGACCTGAAAATATGAACCACTGAAGGAGGTAAGTATAAAAATACTCAGTGAATCCCAATGTATATAAATGCAGTAAATGATCATGATACAACGGTTGATCAAATGTGATTTGGAAGAATTAATATAAAACAATAAATAAGTAAAATAATATAAAACTATATACATAATAAAATATAT
>CANXYC010717273.1:0-11740 GCA_948193065.1 Aleurites moluccanus
AAATTTCCTATTTTGGAAATAGAAATTCTACTTAAGAGTTTCCTAAATTAATTTAAGGAAATAATTAAGGACTTAAGTTGCCATTTAATTAGGGAACCTATTAGGTCAAACACATAGAAGTGTTTCAAACAATAAGTGAAAGAGGAAATTAAGTTATGATTAAATAAGATTTAATTCATATATTTAATTATGTTTTTTTGCAATAATTTAATATGATTAAATTAATTATCTAATTTAATTATTTACATATGATGTATTTAATTAAATTAAGTCCTTTGGATGGTATTAATATTAGGATCAATAAGTCCAAGGTCAAAGGAGTATGTTTAACCTTTCATTAATGGCATTATTATCATTAGGCTTATTATTTTAATCTAAGCCGTTAGATTAAAACCTAATTAATTAAGGGCCATATAAATATGATGAGATCATAATTAAATACAACCTTAAGTCATAAATCACATCCCTTGGCCGAAAATATTGAAAGGAAAATTAAGAAAGAATTCGGCCACCATTCATTCTCCATCCAAACCGAAAATCCTAAGGCTTGCAACTAAGGATTTTTGGCATCTCTTTCCTAAAAGCTTGTTGTTTGATCTTCACGTGGATTACTAGTCGGGCTCTCCTCATCTTGTGGAAAAGATAATGGTTTGCTACAACCCTTTCTTGGCGATCAAGTGAAGAAAAAGTTTCCAAACATAAAGGTAAGGGTCTTGATCTTTTAATTAATCTTCAATTTTAATCAACATAGAGATCTTGGTTTGGGATTTTTTTTTTGTTTTTTCACTGCGCCTAACGGCCTAAATCCCAATAGTTACCTAGTTTACCACCAGATAAAGAGATAGAATTTGGTATTGAGTTGCTATCAGGCATAAATCCGATTTCTATCCCTCCATATCGTATGGCACCAGCAAAATTGAAAGAGTTAAAGACTCAATTACAAGATTTGATGGACAAAGGATTTATCAGACCTAGCAGTTCACCATGGGGTGCACCTGTACTCCTTATGAAGAAGAAGGATGGTTCTATGAGATTATGCATAGATTACAGACAGCTTAACAAAGCAACTATCAGGAATAAGTATCCTTTGCCAAGGATAGATGATTTATTTGATCAGTTGCAGGGTGCAAGTCATTTTTCCAAGATAGACTTGAGATCAGGTTACTATCAATTGAGGATTCGGAATGAGGATGTGTTAAAGACAACTTTTCGAACAAGATATGGTCACTATGAGTTTCTAGTATTACCGTTTGGATTGACTAATGCACCGGATGCATTTATGGACTTGATGAACCGGGTCTTCAAGCCATTTTTGGACAAGTTTGTCATTGTGTCTATTGATGACATTCTTATGTATTCTGAGAGTGAAGAATAGCATAGGGAACATCTTAGGATTATGTTGCAGACTTTGAGAGAGCATCAACTGTTTGCTAAACTTTCAAAGTGTGAATTTTGGCTTGAGAGTGTGGGCTTTCTAGGACACATAGTGAGCAAGGATGGACTTGAGGTTGATCCTAGAAAGGTCGATGCAATTCTTAGTTGGCCTAGACCCACAAATGTTTCAGAAGTTAGAAGTTTCTTAGGTTTGTGTCACGACCCGTTTTCGGATTGAGACGGTCCTAGGGCACGGGAGATGCCAATGGCAACCAGCACCCGTAGAACCCAGTATCACATGCACAATCTATAAACCATAATATGTTATCCATTTTAGTTAGTTACCATCCATTATGTTATTATGTAATTCATTCTGTAAATTACTGCGATTGGCTATAACAATCCATATATCATATCATATAACTCATATATCATCATAACATTATATATACATGTTCATTTCCTAGCTAACACATACATATCCCATGGAGTAGCTAGATTATAAACATCAAAATAATAATACAAATCAGAATATATACATCAGTAATGCTGGTAGAAATCTCCGGATGACAGACGACAGGATTCTGTACTCTATTCCTCTCCTGAAATAGGTAAACAAAGAAAAAGGCGAGTATATAAGATACTAAGTGAATCTATATGCATCAACAATAAAACAGTAGGTAGCAATGAAGCAATGGTATTAATAAGTCGGATAACAGTATACATAATCAATATCAAGTTACAGAATAACCAAGGAATACAACATAGGCTCGGTATTATATAGAAAGACAGATAAAGGGATGGACTACATGAAATCATACAATCTCTAATAATAAGTATGGATCATATGTGAACGTATAGGTCTCTAGTAGTATATCAATATCAATGAGCATAAGACTGATCAGGTCTTATGGCCAAGACCATAACCCCTCCTAGCTAGGGCATTAGTAATACAATGTGCACATCGCCGATAGTATTTTCCCACTACCCTGTCGGGTTGGTAGCTCTGTCAAGCCACATAAGGATCAATATTAAGAAACAAAATCTCAATAGATACCATTATGCAACAATGGCATCCTCCATATCAATAAGTCCAATATCAGTCAATCAATTATCATTAGGGTTCATGGCAATGTAAAAGGTGACATATAAATAATGATACATGGTATGGTATTCAATAAAGACTTGAAACAAAAGTTAGCTCGACGAAGGATAATGATAGGCCAATTGGTGTGCCAACATCGCTGGCGACAATGGCATTCAAATGGTAGGCCTATGGAATGCAAACAATAGGCCAAAGACAAAATAAGCTAGGCATTTCATCAAACATATGGTGGGCATACAATGGCAAACCAATAGATTAGGTTAGGGTGCAAAATTGACTTGCCTAACACAACCAACAATAAGCTACATTAGCAATAATCACATAGGCATCAAAGAAACAATATCAAATAACATCAAAATGGCTCACATTGGCTATGGAAATAAGGCAAAAAATAAAGCAAAAATAGGAATGGTGAATAGTAATCATGGTTCGGCCAAAACTCCATTTCATACAAGGTTTCAATTTTCAATTTCAACATAATAGACATAGTAAAGGATGCATAATAGACTTACCTAAACTTCCAAATAGCTTTCAAAAGTCCAATTCCACCCAAAATCACCAATGGAGCTATAAGGCACACCTTTGCCAAAACTTCAATTCTACACCAAACCAATCATCAATTAGTTACCTATTCACATCCAATTAACATATTCTAACATCAATTAACATAATCTAACACTAAATTAAATAGCTCAGTTACACAACTTCCATTAGGTTTAGGAATTTAGAGATTTCTAACAATTTGCATCAATTGATGCAATCTAACTAAAAACCCATCTAATTCAACCTAAATAACATCTAATTAAACCATAAAACTAAACAAATTAACTTCTTACCAAAATGGAGTGAGATGGCCAAAACTCCCATTCAATTAATCCTTGAATTCCTTTGCTCTTCCTTGCAAATTAATGATGGCAAATGGAAGAATTATATTTGCACTCAATTTTTCTATCAACTTTCTTAAGAAATCTTTGTGAGAAATGAAGAAAAATGGAGGAAGAAGGAAGCAATGGTGGTTCGACCACTTTGAAGAAGAAAAAGAAGAAGTTGTCAAATTTTTGCTAAGTATTGATTATATAGAAAAATCATATTGGCAAATTACAACTAACTCCTCCAACTTTTATATATCACACTTTGGTCCAAAATCTTCTGTAATTTATTCTATCAATTCTATCAGGATTTGGATTCCAAAATGGGGAGTCAATAAGCTTAGTTTAATTTATACTTATTTATAAAAATGTTTCCAGAGTCATTCTGTAACTCCGACGGACCCATTTCCAGTATTCACCTTAAACTTTTATTTATTTATGATTTTGTCATTAGTTACTTTTTCAGTGTTCCTAAATGATTTTCACTTCTTTCTTTTTACCAAAATTACACATGCATTATGGTGATCTTTTACCCCCTGGTCCCATTCAGAAATTCTTTTGTTGACCTGACTGCTAATTTTTTGGCAGTGTTTCCGACACCGTCGCTTTCCGGAAAAGTAACTAGTTCACTTTCTAACTGTATCTCTAAAATTATTTCCCATCATTTCAAGACTTTTGATCCATATACTGAGAACTAAATCATGCACATATGTTAGAACTTTATAGGGTATTACATTCTACCCCCTACAAATAAATTTGTCCTTTAAATAAAAACATACCTCACTACTGGAATAGAAATGGATATCTGCTCCTCATCTCCTGCTCACTCTTCTAAGTGCACTCTTCTATGGATTGATTCCTCCAAAGCACTTTATTGGGATCTCCTTATTCCGTAACTGTCTGACCCGTCGATCAATGATCTCTACTGGAAGCTCCTCATAAGACAAGTCATTACTGAGGTCCACATCTTGAACCTCCAATATATGAGATGGGTCAGACACATACTTCTGCAGTATAGAGATGGAAAACTGGATGTATGTGGCTCATACTAGGTGGAAGAGCCAATATATAGACCACATTACCAATCTTCTCAAGAATCTCAAACGAACCTATAAACCTTGGTGATAACTTTCCCCTCTAATCTCATAACACCCTTCATCGATGAGACCTTAAGGAAGATATGATCACCAACTGCAAAATATACATCCTTCCTCTTCAGATAAGCATAATTCTTCTGCCTACTGAAGGTAGTCCTCATTCTATCTCTGATCATAGGCACCTTTTCCATAGTCTCTCTGATAAACTTTGTCCCCTCAAGCTGCTTCTCTCCCGGCTCCACCCAACACACTGGAGATCTACATTTTCTACCATATAGTTCTTCAAATGGAGCCATACTAATAGAAGAGTGGAAACTGTTATTATAAGAGAACTCAATAAATGGTAGACAGTAATCCCAGTTACCTTTGAAATCCAGAACACACAACCAAAGCATATCCTCCAAAGTCTAGATTGTCCTGTCCGACTGCCCATCAGTCTGCAGATGGAAAGCAGTACTGAACCGTAACTAGGTACCCATGGCCTCTTGAAACTTCTGCCAAAACTGAGAAGTGAACTGTGTACCCCTGTCTAAAATAATCATCAATGGAACTCCATGAAGTTGCACAATCTTATCCACATACAACTGTGCGTACTGAGCTGCTGTATAACTGGTCTTAACCTCTATAAAATGGGCAGACTTCGTCAGACGGTGTACAATCACCCATATGGAGTCATAACCCCTGGAAGTCCTCGATAGACCCACTACAAAATCCATGGTAACCTGCTCCCATTTCCACTCTTGCAACTCAATCTCCTAAAGTAACCCTGATGGCTTCTGATGCTCAAACTTAACCTGCTGACAGGCTAAGCATTTGGATACAAACTGAGCTACATCTCTCTTCATCCCAGGCCACCAATATACATCTCTCAAATCATGGTACATTTTGGTAATCCCTGGATGTACACTATAGGCTGAATAGTGAACCTCTCTCATAATCTAATCTCATAGCCCATCAAAATATGGTACACATATACGCTTCCTACATCTCAGTTCCCCATCCTTTACTATAAACTCTGTCATCCTCCTATTCTGTACCTCTCCCTTAAGCTTCAGTAGATAAGGATCCCTGTCCTGAGCCACTTTAATATTATCAAGTAGTAGTGACTTCACTCGAAATTGGGCTATTAGAGCCTGGTTTCGATCTTGGGATCCCAACTCTAAATCCACTCCCAAATTTGCCAACTCCCTCATCTCTCGGATCAATGGCCTCCTGCCAATCATAATATGTGCTAGACTGCCCATCGATTTCTTGCTCAGTGCATCAACCACTACATTGGCCTTACCCAGGTGGGAAAGGATCTCATAGTCATAATCCTTAAGTAACTCTACCCATCTGTGCTGCCAAAGATTCATATCCTTTTGCTGAAATATATACTGTAGATTCTTGTGATAAGTATATATCTCACATTTCGATCCATATAAGTAATGTCTCCAAATCTTCAATACAAAGATCACCGCTGCCATCTCCAAATCATATGTTGGATAATTTACTTCATGCTTCTTTAACTGACGAGAAGCATAAGTAATTACCCTACCTATCTGCATCAATACACACCCCAGACCAATCCATAAAGCATGACAATACACAATGAATTTTCCCCCCTCTATTGGTAATTCTAATACTGGAGCACTGGTGAGACAATACTTCAAAGTCTGAAAGCTGTGATCACACTCATCAGGCCATACATACCGTTCCTGTTTTCGCATCAATCTAGTCAATGGAGCTGCAATTCGGGAGAAATCCTTCACAAACCTCCTATAATATCTAACCATACCCAAAAAACTGCGAACCTTTGAAACACTGGTAGGCTGAGGCCAATGAGCGACTGCTTCGATCTTTTAAGGATCCATCTTAATCCCATCCTTGCATATCATATGCCCAAGAAAACACACTTCGGTTAACCAGAACTAGCATTTAGATAACTTAGCATACAACCGATGCTCCCGAAGTGTCTGCAACACAATCCTCAGATGCTCCACATGCTCCTCCTCACTCCTAGAATAGATAAGTATGTCATAAATGAATACAATGACAAACTTATCCAAATATGACCTGAACACCTTGTTCATCAAATCAATAAAAGCAACTGGTGCATTGGTCAACCCGAATGGCAACACTAAAAACTCATAATGACCATACTGGGTCCTGAAAGCATTCTAAGGTATATCACCCTTCTTAATCTTCAACTAGTGATACCTAGACCTCAGATCTATCTTCAAAAAATGTCTGGCATCCTGCAGCTGATCAAACAAGTCATCTATCCGAGGCAATTGATACTTTTTCTTCACTATCACCTTGTTCAGCTGCCTGTAGTCTATACACGTTCTCAATGAGTCATCTTTCTTCCTTACAAATAGTACTGGTGCACCCCAAGGAGAACTACTCGGTCTGATAAACCCTCTATCCAATAGCTCTTGTAATTGTATCTTAAATTCCTTTAGTTTAGCTGGAGCCATTCTGTATGGAGGAATAGATATAGGGTCAGTGCCTGGATGCACCTCAATCTTAAACTCAATCTCCCTATCAGGGGGTAATCCTGGCAACTCCTCAGGAAACACATCAGGAAACTCTTGAACTATCGGTATCTGATCAAGCTGTATAGAAGACCTCTGTACATCTACTACATGTGCCAAATAGGCTGAATAACCTTTCCCAATCATCCTCCTAGCCTGGATAGCAAAAACTAAATTAACTTAGAACTCCTGAATATCATCCTGAGACTCAAACTCTAGCTGCCCCTCAGGCTGAAATCTAACCCTCTTCCGATAATAATCTATAACTGCTTGGTGCCTTGTAAGCCAATCCATACCCAAAATAACATCTAGCTCTAACATAGGCAACTGAATCAAATCAGCATGCAAGATGTTATCATCAATCTCAATCACACAATCAGAATAGTAGTAATCAACATCAACACTATCACCCGTAGGAGTAGTAATCATCAAGGGCACATCTAACAATCTCCTCTCCTTATTCAATTTAGGTGCAAAGAGTGGTGACACAAAAGAGTGAGTAGCACCAGAATCGAATAAGGCATTTGCAATCTCATTTTGAATCAGAATAGTACATATAACCACATTGTCTGATCTCTGGGCCTCCTGGGTGTTGACTGCAAACACTCTGCTCTGACCCCTACCAACTGGAACCTGACTACCACTGGGAGCCTATCCTCCCCTGCCTCTGCCTCTGCCTGAAGCCTCTCTGACTATATTCTGAATTGCCTGAACCACTAGATGAGAAATTGTAATAGATGGCTACTGATCAGCCCGCAATGGACACCTGTTAGTATAATGGCCCTGCTGGACACACCTCAAACAAGCACTAGTCTGTCTCCAACACTCCCCTCCATATCTCCGACCATAAAACCCATAATTAGGAATGGTGGGTGTCTGTACAGTTGGTCTCGAAGAACCCTGAGAATATACAGGTGCTAACTAAATCACTGGCAGTCTTTTACTCTGAATCCTCCTCCTCTGACTATTAGTTGTAGACCTCTGATCCAACCGAGGCACTAGCTTCATCTGCCTAGGATGGGAGCTGCTCTCTCCCCTCCTAACCTGAGATCCTGGACCCCCTTTCCTCTTCTGGTCCCTTTTAGCCCTTTTTGTCTTGTACTTCTCTTCCATTTGTATAGCCTTATCAATCACTATCGTTAGAGAAGTAAACTCAGTAGCCAGTAATGCATTATGTAATACAGCATGAAGACCCCTCCGAAACCTACTGATCAAATTAGCCTATGTAGGTACAATATGAGTAACATATCTACTAAACCTGATAAACTCCTCTGCATACTCCTCAACAGATCTGTCATCCTGCTCTAACTGCTAAAATCTAATCAGGTTACGGGTCTTCACCCCTTCAGTAATGAACTCATCAATAAGCCCCTGTCGAAACTATATGCATGATTTAGTTCTCAGTATATAGATCAAAAGTCTTCAAATGATGGGAAATAATTTTAGAGACATAGTTAGAAAGCGAACTAGTTACTTTTCTGGAAAGCAGCGGTGTCGAGAACACTGCCGAGAAAGTAGCAGTCTGGTAAACAGAAGAATTTCTGAATGGGACTAGGGGGGTAAAAGATCACCATAATGCATGTGTAATTTTGGTAAAAAGAAAAAAGTGAAAATCATTCAGGAACACTGAAAAAGTAATCAATGGCAAAATAGTAAATAAATATAAGTTTAAGGTGAATAGTGGAAATGAGTCCATTGGAGTTACAAAATGACTCTTGAACCATTTTTATAAATAAGTATAAATTAAAATAAGCTTATTGACTCCCCACTTTGGAATCCAAATCATGACAGAATAAATTACAGAAAATTTTAGACCAAAGTATGATATATGAAAGTTGGAGGAGTTAGTTGTAATTTGCCAATATGGATTTTCTATATAATCAATACTTAGCAAAAATTTGACAACTTCTTCATCTTCTTCAAAGTGGCCGAACCACCATTGCTTCCTTCTTCCTCCATTTTTCTTCATTTCTCACAAAGATTTCTTAAGAAAGTTGATAGAAAAATTGAGTGCAAATCTAATTCTTCCATTTGCCATCATTAATTTGCAAGGAAGAGCAAAGGAATTCAAGGATTAATTGAAGGGGAGTTTCGACCATCTCTGTCACGACCCAACTTGGGAGCCGAGACGGTCCTAGGGTACGGGTGTTGCTCAATCTACCAATACCACGAAGAACCCAATCAACTATACTATATGGCATGCAATTCAATAACAAGCTCAATATCGCTTGACAATTCTATAAAAAATTAGGCAGCATCTCCTTTGTATAAAGAGCATGCCCAACTGAAAAACATATAAATAAACACTTCCACTATATGCTTCAACATCTATCTCAATTCAAGGATCCCTCTAGATCTCCAATATCAACTCAATACAAACTTATTTGTATATCAAGCCATTTCCATACATATCATATCATGTATATCCATAGTATTATCATTATGCAAAACTATAAAGATGCAAACACACACACACACACACACACACACACACACACACACACACACACACACACACACACACATATATATATATATATATATATATATATATATATATATATATATATATATATATGCCACTTTTTAATTTACAGTACCATGTAACCTCTATACTGTACAATATTTACTTATACTTTTTGGCGCTTGATTATTACATATTCAATTAGTAAAGTTCCAAGGCAGGAGTAGGAGATGCCAATGGAAAGCGTGCCTCACTGTAGACTTGAAAATTGTAAACCACTAAGGGAGTGAGTATAAAAATACTCAGTGAATCCAAATGTATAAAAATGCAGTAAATGATCATGAACTATAATTGCCCATATATGGCCTGTAGAATTCAATGTAAGATAGCAAATGAATAATAAAACAAGTATCTGTGTAAGTATCAATATAGAATCCATATAAGTATCTAGATACCTATCCATATAAGATTTCAGTTTACAAGTTAACACACATATAATATAACAGGATTGGGTTATTTCTGAAATTCAGTACTCAACACTATCATAAAGTGCACTAGGGAATATAACATCCCTCCCTATTAGAGGTCCACAAACACATTAACCACGTATGGGATATTTTCCCTACGACTAGAGAATATAACATCCCTCTCTAGCAAGGGTCCACAAAACACAATGTGCACACAGTTGATGGAACTTACCCGCTATACCATCGAAATAGCCCTGTCTACCATATGAGTGTGTCTTTATATATAAACAAATATAGCATATTTATACCTTATATGGCAGTAGAACAATCATATATACATATATGAAGAATAATATAACAAAATTGAAAGATGTCAAAAATTTACCCGGCAGGGCCCAGTTGTGCTGTCACAATTAGCACTCACCGTTACGGGTCCGTTTTGGGATTTTTGAGTAGTTTCTGGTTAACTATGTTGCCAAAAGATTTAGGTGGACCATGAGGCACCGTTTCGAAGCTTAGGTCTAAACTAGATGATTGGGACAAGTGGTGGCCCAATTGGCTTTCTGGATTTCATTTTATGGCCACACAAAGTTTAGGTCAGTTTTGGTCGTCTCGGTGGGCATATTTACGGGAATTTGCACTGTATATGATTTTAGGTATCAAACTTTATTTTTATAGCTCAAATGAAATATTATAGCATATATGATGCAAATCATACATAATTATATATAAGGACTCACCTCTATCACTGTCAAACCACTTATTCCCTAATCCAGTGCCTCCGAGCCCTAGTCGGCCCGCCGCTCGACACTCCTAGTAAGAGTATTCGACAGTTCTCCTATTATCACATATAATGCTCCGATAAGTTGTAAAATCATTACAAAACACATGATTACACAAAAACACATCAAATCACATAAGGTATACACTATATGCATAATCAATCTCACTTTGCACAATTTACATATTTCTCATTCCTTAATGCCTAAGTCCATTCTATTATCACATATAGCATACATTTCACATATGTATTACTTATATATCATTTTACAAAATCATATACACTTAACTTGGCATTCTATACCAAACATATACCATATTCAAGATTACTTTCAAAGTACTTAAATTAATCATCTTTCATACCTTTAAACATATACATTTCCATCATTTTCAACACTTAATCATATTCAAACTTCACTTTACTAATCACATTAGCCTAACACCTTAAACTAACAAATTCCATATTGACCAACTTAAATAGAATTCATTCTTTCGATCAATTTTTCACTGCCATTTCATCAAATATCATATATAAGCATTAAATGTATAACATTTAGGCAATTAAACCTATTAAACATCAAAACACAACTTATCATTCTAGTTCATCACATTCGGCCAAAACACAAATCCATCCAAATGGATTCTTTTCCATCATTTAACCATTAATTCATTACATTCATATCAAATACACTTTATTCCATCATTCAAACCCATTAAAATCATCAAACATCAACCTAAACCTAAGCACCTCACATTCTGCCAGTTTGTTTCTTCCTCCAAATCAATTTGTTTCAATCATTCAACCATCAATTCATGTTATACACATCAAATAATCATCATTTGAACAAAATAATTCATCAAAACCATACTTTGATTCAAAGTTCTTCCTATTAGGGTTTCAATCTAACTTTTTGAATTCTAACCATGCAAAATATGTTTTGATCACTAATAAACATCAAGGAACATCATACAAACATAATTGAATCAAAAGAATTCCAAATCCAACAACTTACCAAAAATTCTTCAAAAACTTCAATGAATTAATTTGTTCCTTTTTCTAGTTTTTCC
>CANXYC010717316.1:0-10350 GCA_948193065.1 Aleurites moluccanus
CTCATATTTTTTCATATATATATATTTTGTTTAGTAATATTGTTTTTTGAGATATATATATTTTTTTGAGATTTATACTATATATATATATATATATATATATATATATATATATATATATATATATATATATATATATACATATGTAATGATATGAATGGAAATGATCTGATATACAAATGTATATATTGAGTTGATATTGGAGATCTAGAGGGATCCTTGTTTGAGATAGATGTTGAAGTATATAGTGGAAGTGTTTATTTGCATGTTTTTCTTCTGGGCATAATCCTTATACAAAGGAGATGCTGCCCAAATTTTCATAGAATTGTCAAGCTATATTGAGCTTGTTATTGAATTTCATGCCATATAGTACAGTTATTTGGGTTCTTCATAGAACTAGTAGCATAAGCAACACTCGTACCCTAGGACCGTCGCGGCTCCCAAGTTGGGTCATGACACCATTTGATTTGCTTTGTCAATAATAGTAGTCAAAGATGTAAATTGTGTAGTAATCAAGGCATTGTGAAGTAAGGCAAGTAATCCTCTCCTCAATCTTACAATCAAGTCCGCCTCAGTAGGAGCAATATGCATAGCATATCTACTCAATCTAATAAATTCCTCAGCATACTCTTCAACAGATCTGTTACCCTGCTCCAGTTGTTCAAACTGAATCAGGTTTCTTGACTTTACTCCTTCGGTCAAAAACTCATTAATCAATCCTTATCTGAACTCTACCCAGGTGGGTGGATGATCACCATACAATCTGGGCTCCATATGTCTGGAAAACCATGTCCAAGCTTTTCCTTTCATAAACAATCCAATTAACTCTACTGCTCTAGCATCAGAGCAAGTTAGTCTCCTAACTACCTTTTTAATCTATTCCAGAAAATAAATCAGCTCATCGCCTCTATCACCTCTGAACTCTAGCAAATTTAGATTTAGAAAGCTAAACATAGTGACTCTGCCCTCATCAATAACTCGACGGGCTCCCTATACGGCAAGCTCGCCAAGAACCACTGTTGGATGCACTGGAGCTACAGAAGCAGCAGGTACAGTAGCTGGTGCTGTAGGAGATGGTGGCATATTCTGTCATTCCCGCCTCAATTCTACAATTTCTCATCGCAATTCCATCATTCCTTGCATCATTTCCATTCTTTAGAGGTTATCACTCTCCCTAGTCTCTTTTATCATTCGTCAGAATTTGGAATGTTCCTCTGTTATTTCTCTAACAAGAGACTCATTAGAGAACACTTCGGCCTCTCTGGTATCTTCTATGTCTCTGTTGTCAGACATCTCTGTCACTACATACAACAGAAAATAGGAACAATCTCATTACATTACGTTAACGCAAAATACATGTACACATTTGATGAACATATCAATAGACAGAACAGGAATTCCTATGCTCCATGGTTTACTTAACTCTACTCATATTGTACTTAGTCACTATTCCTCTGTAACCTATGCTCTAATATCTATAACCTAGATCTCTGATACCACCTCTATCACGACCCACATTCGGATCGCGACGGTCCTAAGATGCAGGAGATGCCAGAGGCGACGGGCACCCGTAGAACCCATCATCACATCTATCAATCACATACTATACATATCAATCTATAACCACATATAACATAAACACTATTCATTTTGTTACTCTGTCATTCATTCTGTTACTTTCTGTAAATACCATCATCATTTACACATTTATATATATACTCCAAAATATATCATACACATATATATATAATATGTCTATACCATTATTCAATACCCATAAAACATCTAATACACATATATAAAGATATAGTATTTAATTAATTACACTACCTATACAATACTACAGAATTCCTCTGATGAACAAAAGTCAGGAATCTACCTCTACTCGGCACCTGGAAAGGGAAATAATGAGAGGGTAAGTAATGATTACTCAGTGAATCTAATAAGCATCGACCAATAATAATGGCTCGAATATCAATAGCAATAGGCAGATATTCAATGAATAATAATCTGCTCATCAATATCAGAATACAGTATATGACTGTAGAATCAATAACAGTACAATGGAACTATAATCAAGTCAATGGAATCAATATATATCACATAGATATGATAGATATGACAGATATAGGGCCAGAACACATGTAGACTATATGTAAACATACAGTCAATCTCATCTCAATAAACATAAGACTGATAAGGTCTTATGGCCAGGACTGTCAACCCTTCCCAGCTAGGGTATCACGTAAAGTCAATGTCCACATCGCCGACAGTAGATACCCACTACCCTGTCAGAGAGGCAACTCTATCAAATCTCATCGGAATCAATAAGAACATGTAACAAGTCAATAGATATCATTATACAATATCAATCTCATTAAGTAGCAATAGCTCATGAATTTAATCAAACGAGACTGTGATATAGCAATGGATAAGCAATATAAGAAGCAATTAACAATAGTACTATGATGAGCAATTAACACTGGTACTATGATTAACAATTAACATTGGATTGAATCAAAAGTTGGACAAATCATGTCAAGAAGTTGGCTCAATTGGCATGCCAATGTCCCTGGCGATGATGGCATTCAAATGGTAGGCCTACGGATGAAATCAATGGTAGGCCTATGAATTTGAACTAGGCATTTCATCGAACACTTGGTGTGCAATATTCAAGAGACATTTTGGCAAGGTTATGGTGCACCATTGAAATTGCCCCAATATCAAACAATAAGTACACAATGTAGGTTATTCAATAGATATTTGGTTTCCAACAATAAACAACATATGAAGGATCAAGTAGGCATAGGAATCCAAAGGAAAAATAAGGCAAAACATAGGCAAAAATGCCTTAATGGCATTCGGCCAAGATAGCCTTTTCAAGGTTGATTTCCAAACTTCAATTAAACACATTTGGCATGACAAATGATGCATATTAAACTCACCTAGAACTTCAAACCACTTGTATTGCACACTTTGCCACCAAAATCTTCGAAGTAGGCAAAAATGGTAACTTTTCAATTCTTTGATCTCTACATCAATTCAATCACATATAAACTATCTATTAGTTTCCAATTAACATATTCTAACCTCAATTAACACATAATAATACAAAATCAAGGATTGATTCTTCACAACTTTGAATTAGGATTTTTCAAATTAGGGAAAACATATCAAATGCATCAATTGATGCAATTAAACACTAAATTCATTCTAATTGACATCTAAAACATATGAATCAAGCATTAAACTAAGAAAATCACATCATTACCTTAAGATGGAGTGTTAGCCGAAATTCACTTAGCTTCCATTTTTGAAATTTCTTGATTTTCCAAGCAAACCAATAATAGAAATCAAAGAATCAATAGTTTGATTCAAGTTTTTTTTTTTTAATTTCTCTTTGATTTTTGAAAGAAACTTGGTGGAAAAAATTTGATGGATCTCACGGTCAAAAATAGTGGAAGAAGAAGAAATGGCCAAAAAATCTATTAAGGCATGCTTATATATTAAGTTAAACTTGGCAAATTTCCATTTGGTCCTTAAACTTTTCATTAATCACACTTTTGCCACATTTCCTTCTATAATTTATTCTGATAATTCTATTAAGAATTGGATTTCAAAGTAGGCATTCAAATAGCTTATTTTTATTTATGCTTTATTATAAAAATAGTTTCAGAGCCATTCTGAAACTCAGACAGTCGATTTTCTACTTATTTACGATTTTCCCTTCACTTACTTTTTCAGTGTTCCTAAACATTTTTCACCTCTTTCTTTTTACCATTATTACACATATATTTATGTGATTCTTTACCCCCTAGTCAGACTCAAAAATTCTTTAGTCGACCGAACTGTTATTCTCCGGGCAGTGTTATCAACACCGACGTTTTCCGAGAAAGTAACTCATATGCATTCTAACTGTGTCTCAAAAATTATCTTTCATTATTTTCAGTGTTTCCAATCCAATAACTAGACATATTACTGTTCAATTATGGTAGCATTTTCTAGGGTATTACATGCCGCCACCCCCTCCGGTGGCACCAACTTGCCTTGCCCGCGGCAGCTCCTTTCTAAACCTATTTTTTCCTAAATCCCACATCGAAAGATGATGAGATTGGACCCTCCAAGCTTCTACTATAAATACTTGACCCCTTCAACCTAGTTCTAGGCCTCGAAATCTCTGAAGTTGAATTTTCCTTCTCAGCTTTCTTCTTCTCTCCCTCATATACCTATTTTTCTTATTTTCTTTAGTTCTCTTTGAGCTAAAGAATGATCAAATCCAAGTTGTGTGGAGCCTCAAAATTTATTTAACATCAAGTTACTATGTCTATTTGTTTTCTTTTCTCTTGAATTGTCAGGTAAAAGGCAATTTGACCATCTCCCGTGCTTCGAACGCTTCAAGGTGGAACTCTGATCCGAAAGAGCACTCAGTCTACTGCCTCCCCAAAGATCAAGAAAAAAGGTACCAACTCATAAACTCCTTATTCTTTTCTTATTTTGATAGAGTATCAAAATAAACAACTCATTTTCTACCTTTCTTTAGTTTGATAGAGAATCAAAATAAAGAACCAAAACATGGTAAATTGGGCATAAAATCAACCCTCCTTCGCAAGAAGGAAGAACTGCATGGGTTTTGATTTTCACTCAACGAGGTATGTAGGCAAGCTATATAAAAGCTTCAAATCCTAAAATATTAAAGAAAACCATCTTTTCCTTTTACTTTGTTTATTTGATTCTTATTTTGTTCATTTGATGTATTTTTCTTTATTTAGCATAGATTTTTGGGGAATGTATGATCAACTTAGAACCCATAAGGGCTAGAGTTGATATCCCCTATTTTGGATATTTGAATTGTAATAATTTACTTTATTGCTCTCTTTTGTTGCTTTATTTTATTGTTTTACTTCTTTACGTATTAATCTTATATGTCATTTCATATGTCATTCTTTAAATCATTCATAAAAAATATTTTAAATCAAGGTTAAAATTAGAAGCCAAGTTCAACTGAAAATCTAGTCCCCGAATCCTCTTTGGTTTCAAAGACTAGTGCATTTTTTCCTTTGGAATCAAATTAGAGTCAAAATGGATTTTTACTTTTAATTTTTTTAACAAAAATAACTTAAGGTGGAGACTTCAAAACTCAAAATTATTTTCAAATAAAGGTGCTAGGGTTGTCTCAATCCATGAGAAATCGTCCCAAAATGAGCATTTTCGATTCCATTCAGTTGGACAGGAAGCGGTGCTCGGGCGAGGCCTCACAATATGATATTATATGGAGATGAAATATTAATTTTGCAAATGAATATGATAATTACAGCCAATAGTAGAATAAATTATAGACAGTCAGATTATAGAGTATCAGAGTATATAATGAATATTAAGTACTTAATTGGATAACAATATGATAGTATATGATAATAGAATATGATACTGGATTCTATGAGTGTCAATCACCTCTGGCATTTTTTGCATCCTAGAACTATCATGTTTCGAAATCGAGATGTGACAATTACCATCTTGTCCGTTGCAATGATCCACTACATCTGACTATCTAATGTACTGTCTTCTGAGGTGTTACATGTAGTGAGGTTATAAAGGAGAATAAAAGTGTATTTTCTATGCAGGTTTAAAATTTTGAAAAATTATTAAAAATATTGAACTTGGCACTATTTATTATGGGAATTGCATTAAAATTGCAGGGGAAACTATGCTAAAATTTATATTTGGTAATAAATGATTTAATTAGTTAATAAATGGCTATGGGTTCTACGGATGTTGGTAGCTGAGGTTATTCCCGTACTCTAAAACCTTCATGTTCCAAATTTTAGGACGTGACGAGAATGCATTCTCTATGCATTATGAATGCATGGTTAAAAATTAGTTCATAATTATACAATCATATCACAACATGAATCATTTAGATGCATACAACCTAAGATCTGAGTTCTAGATTTATCACATGAAGGTTAGGTGATTTGGATAAAGGGCACCCAACACACTAAGACAATGATATACTTAACCACATGTGAAACAATGAGTTTTGCATAGGTCCAATAGTACGTAATACCCGTTACACCTTAAAAAAATTGAAACATTCATCGCGGGATGGAAGTTTTTGCTATCTCCCAACATACTCAAAGAGAGTTATCGGATCAATTCTACTCATTATCCAAAATATATTAATCCGTAACTGGTTATACAGGTGATGTAAGAATAAAAAATCATCAATTAAATAAAAAGCCAAATCAGAGTTATTTTGAGAAAAAAAAATATATATTTCAAATTAATTAGTAGTTCACTTATCTTTTTAGGAAAAAGGTCAGTCCCCAGCAGAGTCGCCAACTATAAAGCCTCATCCGAGCATTAATCTGGTCCGCTCAAGGAATTGAAATGCTCATTTGGCTAATTTTCCACGCAATAAAGATTGTTTTTGTTTTACATTTACAAATCATTTTTTATTTTTAATTTGAAAATTACTTTTGAGTCGCCACCTTAATTTATATGGGAAAAGTAAGGAAAATCTAATTTAACTCCAAATTAACTTCAATAGAAAAAACATTAGACCTTCGAACAGGGACTGAGTTTGAGGACTAGTTTTTTTATTTTAATTTAAACTATAGCAAAATAAATAATAAGTTATTAATAAAAAAATAACTAAATCGATTTAGTAATAATTATTATATGAAAATATGAAAAAAAAAATTCTCAAATTGAAAGTTGAAATAATCTTGGCCAAATTATAATTTGAAACCTCAATCTAAAATATTTTTTATTAATTTAAAAAATAGTAATAATATAAATTAAAACAAAAATATTTTTCAAGAAATTTAAAAAATAGTAATAATAAGAACAAATAAAAAAAATTTAACCCCAAATTATAATTTGAAATATTTTTTCTCAAATGTGAAATAATAACTTGGAACATTTTTATTAATTTAAAAGTAGTAATAATATAAAAGAAATAAAAAAGCTTTAAGGAAATTAAAAATAATAAATTAATCAATTTACAAAATATAAGCCATTTTTAGAAAAAAATTTATTTTTTTAGAAAAATTGAGCTTTATAGTATAATATTTTATAAATCATATAATTTATAAAATATAAGTCATTTTATAAAATTTTATATTTGTTTACAAAATATTGGGGTTTGTAGTGTAATAATTTGTAAATTCTACAATTTACAAAATATAAGCCATTTTTATAAAATCTTTTACTTTTTTACAAAATATTGGGATTTGTAATATAATATTTTGTAAATCGTACAATTTATAAAATATAAGTCATTTTTACAAAATTTTACACTTTTTTACAAAATATTAAGGTTTGTAGTGTAATATTTTGTAAATCATACAATTTATAAAATATAAGTTATTTTTACAAAATTTTACACTTTTTTTACAAAATATTGAGGTTTATAGTATAATAGTTTATAAATCGTATAATTTACAAAATATAAGTCATTTTTATAATATTTAGCACTTTTTACAAAATATTGGGTTTTGTAGTGTAATATTTTATAAATCATATAATTTATAAAATATAAGTCATTTTTATGAAATTTTACACTTTTTTACTGTTACATCTCACTTTTGGAATATGACGGTCTTAGGGCATAGGGAAGGCATAAAGCCACCTACACCCGTAGAACCTCTACTTATCAATTTATGAAAAAAATCTGTCAAAGTTTTTTCTATATTTTTCATACTATTCTCGACCCAAAATCGGGTCTTTTAACAAAACACAGCTTGCAGAAAAATTATACTCTCAATAAAAGTCCTTATACCCTCAACTCCAATACAAAAAAAATGCATATAAACACTTCCATAATTATTCACATAATCTTCATTAGATTTATTATAATTTAAATTCAATATTTATATTTCAAAGTATTCATTGATTAAGTGTTTATAAATTTATATGACAAAATCTAAGCCAAAATCATGGAGCTGAATTCTAGAATTGCTACAGTGTCCAAAATATCACAAACCATACATAGATAATGTAGATTCCCAGCGAGAAGAAGAAAGAGAGCTGGAACCGTCACTATCTAAGTCGCTCCTGTAAAAAAAAATAAACCATAATGATGTGAGCATAACTCAGTGAGTAAAATTGTCATACCCCAACACCACCGGTGCGACGGTCTTAGGGCAAGGGTAGGCATAAGGCCACCATAAACCCGTAGAACCCTAAACTAAACCTGTCTCAATCATAATAACATACATTCTATCCAAAACAATCATTAAAATCTCATAAATTATCATTTATAACATGGCATCTCTACTTGTTCCTTACCGATCAAAAGATGAATCTAACATCAATATGGAACAAGTGAGAGTCTACAAATAACATCTATGGATACAAAACCAACATCTCACATCTAGCTACAAAGCTCTAAAAGAATGTACCTCAACAAATATGATTATATAAATACATATATCAAAATAATATCTAAAACAATTACGTCCAAGTTTCTTGGGAAGAATAAGTTAAGAAGCTCTATCATCTGGATTAGCTCTCTCTCGAGCTACACTAGTACCTGAAACCACAGAAGAAGGATGATCTTTCAACTCAATAAGATATGAACAACATAAATCAAGAATCTAAATATCAAATCACGAGTATGAACATATATATGTATATATTTATACTTATATATATTTATATTTAGTGTAAGAAAGGATTGCAAACTTTTACTTGGCATTATAATAATTAGCACTATCAAATCATATCTCAAATTGAATCATGGTTCTCATTAGAATATAAAATGCCCACAAAGGATGGCATTATCAAATCTTATATGATATAACTGATCTCATATCATAACATGCGTATTAGTAGCCTTGCTACCTTAACGTGGCACATACGCTTGCGCGGGCATATGCCTAGAGCTCATGGCCCCCTCTAGGTGGAACACTGATAAAAACCCTATCAGCTGGGCTCCCATTGTGCACATTGGACCAATGAATTTACTCTCATTGGGAAAAGCGTTCTATGCATATATTTATTTCAGGGTAAAGAAATACTACATTCTCATAAAGCTGTAATTTGGTTAAGAGACCATTTGGTATTTATTACAAAGGCTGACATGATCTTGAATCAAGAATGATAGGTTATTATCAAATATATATATATGTATAAAACGGATTACAGTATACATAATGTAACAGGATCATCATTACAGAAAGTATATATATATATATATATATATATATATATATATATATATAAAATGAAATTTGAGTAATCATCTCAAAGAAGTAATACATTTATGACATTCATACTTACCTCACAACACTATTCTCAATCCGCTCAAAGTACCCAATTCTAGACTCCTCAATTCCTGGAATTAGCCGAACCTAAAATCCCCGAATTATATAAATTAGGTTTTCCTCAATAATAATATATTTTATGATTCTATCAAATTTAAACCATCTAAATATCTCTATTATTATTTCCAAATAATCAATTTAATTTTGTAATATCTGCCATTTTGAATTGCATTTGTTGATTTTATTTGATTGGAGAATTTTAATTTTAAATGAGAAGTTTGAAAATTTCAGAAACTTTTGTTTTGAACCGCAGCAGAATTCAGTGTTGACCATTACTTGCTCTTAAAGACATAATTGGGTAAAGTGTAAAATATGAAAGTTGTTAATTTATGCCTTATCTATAATTCTGTAAAATGGTTTGGTAAAATTCTGAGTATGTTGTGAGTTGTGTCTATTTGAGCAAGGCTGGTCTGGATGAGAATTCCTGCAGGGATGCAGTGCATGTTTGGAATTTCTGGGAATAACTGATGTAGAATTTGTTAAAGTTGTAAACATAAAAAATGTTCTTTTGTGTGTTGAGATGATGCCTGTAAAATTTCATAATTTTTGGGTAAGTAGATCTCAATGGAGAGTGTTTTGTATCAGGACTGTTCGGTCAAACTTTGGGGCAGGAGTCTGGGTGACTTTTGGAGAGTCACCACTGTCTGAATGTTGATTTGTTTGATGTGAAAATTTGATATGTTGTGTTCCTACTTGTTGATGGTAAGTGGCAAGAAGAATTGGTAAGTTTGGACTTTTATAGCTCAATTGCGAGCTGGCTTAAAGTGGGATGTTCAGGCAAGAGTTAACTTGGAAGTATTTAGTTATGGAGAGCCAGCCTTAAGCGAGAAGGCATTTCGCTAGCTGGCAGTGCGAGGTGGCATTATGGTGAGGCAGCATTATGGCGAGGCGGCATTATGGCGAAGTGGCATTATGGCGAAGTGGCGAAGAGGTTCGGCGAGGAGCTTTAGCGAAGAGCTAAGGCGAAGAGCAGTTGGCGAAGAGGCACTATGCGAGGAGGCATTGTGAGAAGAGAGATGTGCGA
>CANXYC010717328.1:0-20300 GCA_948193065.1 Aleurites moluccanus
CAATCCTCTAAAACCAGATTATATTTGCCAACTTAATAAATCTTTGTATGGGCTTAAGCAAGCACCACGTGCTTGGTTTCATAAACTTGCAACTTTTCTTTTTGGTCTTGGGTTTCAGGCTTCCAAAGCGGATAGTTCGCTCTATATGATAAAGAAGAATAATCATCACCTACTTGTACTTGTCTATGTGGATAACATTTTCGTTACAGGTTCTAGTGCCTCACAAATATCATGGTTTTTCCAAGCCATGCATGCCACCTTTCCTGTCAAAGATTTGGGTGATCTTCATTATTTTCTTGGCATAGAGGTAACTCGGACTACTTTGGGTATGCATCTTACACAACATAAATATATTTATGATCTTCTACATAGGGAAGGAATGAATGATGTTAAAGCTTGCGCCACTCCTATGGCTTCTGCGCTACCATTATCCAAAGATTTGGCTTCTATATTTTCTCATCCTAAGCGTTATCGTCATGTTGTGGATGCTTTACAGTACATTACTCTTACACGTCCGGACATTTATTTTTCTGTCAACAAGTTTTGTTAGTTTCTGCATCAACCTAATGAGGATCATTGGACGGCTCTCAAGCGACTTTTACGCTATCTCAAAGGAACTTTACGCATAGGACTATATTTCTCATGTAATTTATCTCTCCATTTACAATGTTTTGCAAATAGTGATTGGGCTGGTTGACCAGATGATAGGCGGTCTACTACTGGTTGTGCTATTTTTATGGGTTATAATCTTATTTCTTGGATGGCAAAGAAGCAACATACTATTGCTCGCTCTTCTACTGAAAGTGAGTACCGGGCGCTTGCTAATGCTTCTTCTGAAACAGTTTAGATTGTGTCTTTATTATCGGAGCTTGATTTTTCTCCATCTTTTTCGCCTATTCTACAGTGTGATAATCTGGGAGCTGTTTATTTATCTTCTAATCCTATTTTTCATGCTCGTACTAAGCATATTAAACTGGATTATCATTTTGTTCGTAAACTTATAGCTAGCAAGAAATTACAGGTTCAGTTTATTAAATCTGATGATCAGCTTGCTGATATTTTTACGAAGCTCTTGGGTCATCGTTTGTTTATTCCAAATCGTGTCAAGTTACGCCTTCAGGATCTTCCGGCATCAATTTGAGGGGGGTGTTAGAGATACTTCTTATATTGTAAAATGAGAATTTCACTTGTATTAAGAATTATGTATATTTCTTATATTGTAGAATATGAATTACACTTGTATTAATTAGGAATCATTATTTGTTCTATATTTGTTTTTGTTGTAGTTTTATTAGATGTGTATAAATAGGACTATATTCTTTTAATTAATTTAAAAAAAAAATAAAATATAAATTTCTCACAATAATTTTAACAATAAGGTAGTCGACTTCGAGTTCTCAGGAAAACAGGAAACTTCTAGGGAGTTTGGAGATGGGACCATTGCAACCCAAGCAGTATCACATGAAGAAACTGAAACTTCAGTTTTATCAAACATCTTCTTAATTCTGTCTTTGGTGCCATCAATCCACTAAATGAATCAAAAGTAGTAAAACTTGTAAGAAATTCACTTTCCTAATACAGGAACCTAAAAGGAATAATATCAATGGATGGTAGGTTCAGAATCAGATACCTGAATTGATGTATTGACTTCTGTGCCAAATTCCGATTGATCTTTCAAATTTGCCTTTGAAAGAATAATAGGCACAGAAAACAAAATAATAAAAAAAAGCAAGATTAATTATCCATGACGTAATGCTTACACAATAATAACTTGAAAAATCAGAAATTGAAAACATTGTTGTTGTTAATTACTTCGAGAAAATTAAGAAATTCATATTATTTATATGTCTAAAATTGCAAGTGTCAACTTTTCAATGACTTAATAGATCTTGCTTACAGTTACATTACCAGCTCAAAACAAATAAACAACAAAAAAGAAAAAGAAAAAGAAAAAGAAAAAGAAAGAAAAATGTAATCATAAAAAAAAAAAAAAAAAAAAAAATCTTAACATGAAGTATTTTCACATTGAAATGTATTCAAGGCTAGTAACATGCTTTCTCACAATGCCCATTTGCATAGTTGAGCTTGAATTATCCATATTCAACTATTCATCAACCAAACAGAAATTGAAAAGGAACTTGAAAAGAAAATTCAGACTTGAGAACAACTGAACAGAGAATTTCACAAGCTCTTTGATGCTTTACGGTGCCAAAGACAATAATAAGGATATCTACCCTTGTTATAATTTACTTCATAAATTGAGACTGAGTACCAATCGAGGTCTACTACATACTTCAAAGAACCTACAATTTCACACAACCATAAAATTAAGGAAAGACTTGGCTACAACTACAATTTCACACAACAAAAAAAATATTTTATTTCTCTAAATTCTAAATAAAGTAAAAGCAATTTGATAAAAGCAATATAATAAAAAAAATATTTCTTCCCATCATGTACTTAGTGTCTTAATTTATTATTATTATTTTTAAATTTTACTGTTCAACTACCTTTTATATTATTTTATTTATTTTTTAAATAGTAACATTCTGTGGAGAATTTTCCAAATAAAGTAATAAAATATTTGTCCCTAACCAGATAAAAAAAAAAAATGAACATTTATCCAAAGCACACACACATTTGATATAAACATTCCCAGGAACAAGCATGCATTAGTCTGAGATGAAAATAACACATAAGAGACTGAAAAGATCGATCAACATAATAAGAAAGTTGAAAGAGAGAGAACCTGAAATGGAAGAAGAAGTGAAGAAACTGGTAGAGATGTTGTAAGAAGACATGGGTTGGCTGTAACCTGTAAGTTAAAGGTAAAGTGATGAAGAGTACAGAGAAGCCAACTTTCCTATTTATACCAGAAAGAAAGAGAGTTGATAGGTGGTGGAATCAAAGGGTTTCAAGATACGCTTACGTAAAGTGCTGCTCGAAAACGAAACATCCATATACATATTACTTTTGCCTGTTAATAATTTTTATTTTTATTTTCTCTTTAAAGCATTAACATTGCATGTGAATAAATACAATAATTTAATATTTTTAGTTGGTAATATTTTCAAAGCCAATACTATTATAATTAGAGCAATTGAATTTCTTAATTTATAACTTTATTAACTTTAAAAGTAATCTTTAAGAATTATCTTAAGTAGAAATATATATTACTTTTATTATGATCTAATAAGAAAATTATCAGTTTGCTTGCAAATATTGATGAAAACTTTGTTTTATTTTTTTTTTCTTTGTTTCTTATTTTTTCTATTAATTTTTTATAATTTAAAATATTATTTTTATAACATTATGAAAATTAATAATTTATATTTATATGAAGTGAATTCTTCATATTTTATAGTATTTTTAATCATATAAAATATAAAATATTTTTTTATTAGTAATTTGGACAATCATTTAATAAGTTTATAGATCAATAACCCAAAAATTTATTAAAATTAATATTAAATAAAATAAGAAAATATACAACTTTTGAAAAACTAATAAATTATTAAAATTTAAAAATAAAAATAAATTATATTTACTTGTATAAAAGTAAAAGTAAATTAATTATATTAAAAATAGGAATAATTATTATAAAATCTCTATATTTTATTATATTATACTAAAAAGTTTTTATATTTTTAAAATTATACTAAAAAATTTCATTCATTATTCATTAGTCAATAACATAAAAATCAAATTTTAACTAAAATATTTTATTTATTACTCAAAATACCTATCATTTCAACTTCTATCTCCATCATTATCTCTCTAAAATTATAAAGATGGGAAGCAGAAATTGAAGAAGGCAATGAGAATTGGAAAGTAATCATTTCAATTTAAGGGTGTTGAATTAAATTTAATTACACTTTGCATTTTAGATTGGTGAAATCATTTATCCAAAATGAAATTTACAGTAAATACATAATGAACAAAAAACATATTCTAGCAAATTTTACGATAGTTTAACTATATTAACTCAAATTCCCATTTAAATTTGAAACTTGTATAAAAATTAATCAAAGAATAAAAGTCCAAAATATCTAAAAAATATTGGTTTATATGTAAAATTAAGCAAATTTGAATAAGTTTAGATTATGAATTCAAAAAGAGCAAAAAATAACCTTAATCTGTCGAATATATAAATGGCTAAAATGAGCCATAGTCTGGCAACTACTATAGCGGTCAACAAAAAGAAACTTTCTTAACCCATATTTGCTAATATTGTGAGAAAGACAACCCAAAAAAACAGTAACAAGACATGCTTGAGATGCCACGATTTCAAGCTTAAAACTCTTAATTTGGTACTTATCGCAACTCCCACATTTCGATTTCTCCAAAATTAAAACAGGAAGCATTATTCCTACCAATATAAAAGCAATCCATGAAAGAACAAAGCTTGAAACGGAAGACTGATTAAAACCCAAAAATGTCAGAAATGTGTCTAACCCTCGAAGGACCATTTCAAGATCAGTTTCTTAATTCGGGTGGCGGTGATTGATATTATCTCGAGTTGGAGGAAGAAGAAGAGATGTTTGGGCAGGAGAGAGAGGTTGTTGATGTATTTCAAGGATGAGGTTCATCTTTTTTTGTCTATATTTTCTATTCAGTATTATGAGAATATGAATAATTTCAGTAGTAGAGGCAGATGAATTACTATAATATGAGTTTATTTCTTTTCTCATTTTGGTTGGTTATATTTAATCCGGGTTTTGCTAATTATATTTATAATTTGTAATCATATTATAATGAATCAAATGGTGGTGGTGGTATGGTATGGTGTAGTTTGATTTTGGTATGATTAAAATTGATGGCATTTATTGACACCTATGACACATATTCATTCTAAATTTGGCTCTGATACCACCTTTATTACGTCTCAGATTTTTAGAATATGACGGTTCTAAGACACGGATAAATCTAAAGTCATCAGAAATCCGTAGAACTTGTTAACATGCCAATTACAATTATTTATACTTGAAACTATTCATTTATATTTAAATTCTACTTAATAATTATTATTTTTACAGAAATTTTGTCAGAGTTTTCTTTGTATTTTCAATCTATTTCCCAAGATATATTCACCAAATTACACAACCTACATAAAAATTACACTCCTAATTTTTTTTACCATCCTTATAACCTCAACTTCTCAATTCATTAAAACATTCATAGCACTTCCATAATCTTTATTTCAATAACTTAATCACATCATTCACATCTCTTTTTAAATGTAACTTTTATTAAGCATAACAGTCATGTACATACATAGCATCTTTTAAAAGTTACACACAACTACCTACCCAGTAGTACCATGGAGCTCTAAGAGAATATAAATATGATTCCTCAAAATAAATAATTACATTAGAGCTCTTGATGTCCCAAGCCGAAGAAATGAATTACTTGGAAATCCGCTACTACTCCTGATCTGAAAATATTTAACAAATAAAGAAATGAGTATTACAATGCTTAGTGAGTTAAATATATATCATTAAACATATAAATGACGTAGGTAGCAATAAATAAGAAGAATATATAAAAAGTTATCAATGTTACATATCAAAGGTTAGCAATTTGCAGACCAAATGTCATAGGTAAAAGGAATGGATATCAATAATAAACAACATTAGGTAAACATGATTTAGGTATCACATTCACATGTAAAAATGAAAGATATTGGGCCTTGAATACATATCACATTTCACTTTCTCGTATCACATTTAACTTTTACTTTCACATATAATTTTGAACATGTATCACATGTAAATCATATAAGGTGGGCAAGGCCTTGTGCTAGGATAAGTCCCTTCCTAGCTAGGGTAAACATTGTAAAGAAGTTATTGTGTATAATGCCGATGGTATTTACCCACTACCCATCAGTAGGGTAGCTCTATCAAATCCGCATATAAATATAGACATAAGGGAATAATAATAGTATCACATAATCATATGGAAACATTGAGATACAATAAAAATTCAGTGAGTACACTAGTTGCTCATTTATCATTTGATGTTATTACATTTCAATAAATATGTGATGGGTTTCATACTTGGTACAAATGTGATCAATCTATAACATACATTGTGGTATATGGTCGAACATTTGGTGTACATAACTTTAGGGTCAATTTGGTTGGCATTTGGTGCAAGTTTAACAAAGTACAAAATTTTTATAGCATGTTTATATGGCAAATAACACAATGTCAATATCAAACTCATTTATAATTTAAGGATAAGGTGGCAATAGTTAGGCTAAAATCAAAGAAAAATCAAGGTACTTTAGGCATGATGTATTCGTGTCACATCCCCACTTTGATATATGATAATCCTAGAAAAAGAGTTAGCTCAAAGCTACTGATTCCAGTAAAAACCATCATAACTTACAAATTATTGACTTAAAAATTGTTTACGCAATTTTTATAAAAATTTCGTCGGAGTTTTTTTTTGTAATTATAACATCTCAAGTTATCGACTTATTTAATTTTTACAATTTACACAACCTACAAAGAAACCAACACTTCTAAAATTCCACCTTATACCATCGATTTCCATTTTTCATATAATAATTCCCTACTTCAATTAATATAACATTATCAATTAATTATGCATCAATTTAATTAAGATTCAAATATTTCATACTAATATTGATCGAGTCATAAACATAGTAATTATAGATATCCAAATGGTGCTCTGTTTTCATGAAATTTTAGCTAAGACATAAGAGCATATTTTTCATGTTTTGAGTATTTTCAAATTCCAATTCTAAGAGTATGAAATTTCAATTTCAAAATTCTCAAAACTTGACTCTTTATTTCACTTTTTTCTTCTAATTAGACATATAACCTATCACTAAAATTCATTAAATCAAATAATAAAGCTAGTTTAAGATGTTATCACTTGAAGTCCTTTGAAGAAATTTCCCAAGTATCTATCAATTTTGATGAAGAAGAGAATTTTGGAGATGGAGAGGTGAAGATTTGTAAAGATGGAGAGTGGTTTGTGTTGTATTTGATGAAGTAAAAATTTTTGGAGGCTTAATTATGGAGGATTTCGGCCATAGGCTTTAGAGAGTTGAAGAAGTTGAAATTTTTTTCTAATTAGATTTATTTATAATATTTTATCACCAATTAAATTTTAAGAAAAATATAGGAGAAATTAATTTGGTCCAAATTTAAGTCTTAGTTAATTTGGAAGAAATAAATTTAATTAATTTTGGTGGTAAGCTCGCCATTTAGTCGGCCACCTAAACCCCATCATTATTATTTTTTTAATTATTTTAATTATTGGTCAAAATTTTGACTCAACTTCCTAAATTTTACAAAATTATCATTTTCTTTTTTTTATTCTTCTATCTCTTTCACTTCTTAAATTAAGCAATTACATTTTATTAATTCCACTCAATTCTATTTTTAATTCATCTATTATTTATCATATTTTAAGTGTGTGAAAAAAATTGGGTAAAAAAATGCTTTATAATTTCTTAAAAATCGGACATTGGAGGCTATTCAAAATTAGCTTTTTCTTTAAAGTCTTTTAATTGATTTAATTAATTAATACTCTTTCTAATTCTAATTAATCTCCCAATTAATTTTTTCCCAGACTGTCATGCTATCTAACTTAAGTCATCCATAATTAATTCTAAACAGTATATTTCCTAAAATTTATGAAAAATCGTCTACCGATGCTCGTTTTACTTAACTACACTTAAATTGTTTTTATTTTCGGTTAGTATTATTACATTCTAGACCCCTTCAGAAAAATTTATCCTCGAATTTTAAATTACTAACCTTAGCGTTGAAATAGTTGTGGGTACCTTAGTCACATATCAGCTTCACTTTTCCATGTGCACTCCTCAATATTTTTGGTTTCTCCATTGTACTTTCACCATAGGAATTTATTTATTCCTCAGTCTCCTTACTTGCCGACCTGTTATCCTGATTGGCAATTCTTCATATGATAAGTCCTCATTCACTTCGATAACTTGTGGCTGAAGCACATGGGATGGATCAAACAAATACTTTCGCAGTATGGATATGTGAATAACTGGATGAACATCGCTTAAGTTCGGAGGAAGAGTTAAGCGATATGATACGTTCCCCACTTTATCTAGTATCTCAAACGGTCCCAAATACCTTGATGAAAATTTTCCCTTCTTGCCAAACCGCATGACACCTTTCATTGGGGAGATTTTTAGAAACACATGATCGTCGATAGCTAACTGCAAATCTCTTCATTTTGGATTTGTATAACTCTTTTGCAGACTAAAAGTTGTTTTCATCATTTCCCTTATAATTGACACTTTCTCCGTAGTCATTCTAATCAAATATGGGCCTTAAATTTGCTTATCACTAGGTTCCACCCAATATACTGGAGATCTATATTTCCTTCCATACAATACTTAGTAAGGTGTCATACTAATAGTGGAGTGATAACTATTATTATAAGCAAACTCCACCAAAGGTAGATACTGATCCCAACTGCCTTCAAAGTCAAGAATACATAAACGAAGCATATTCTCCAGTGAATGAATGGTTCTTTCAGATTTTCCATCAGTTTGAGGGTGGAAAGCAGTACTGAAATTCAACTGTGTACTCAAAGCCTCTTGAAACTTCTACTAAAATCGGGATGTGAACTGAGACCATGCAATCTCACAATCTTATCCACATACAACTGAGCTTACTAAGCTACTAAATAAGTGGATTTAACTTCAAGAAAATGGGTTCACTTCATAAGCCGATCAACAATCATCCATATATAGTCATAATCCCATGAAGTCTTCGGCAATCCAACTATGAAATTCATAGTAATTCGTTCCTATTTTCATTCAGGTAATTCTATCTTCTGAAGTAACCTAGAAGGTTTATGTAACTTAAATTTTACTTGCTGATAAGATATACAAGTAGACACAAACTTGGCTATCTATTGTTTCATACTCGGCCACTGATAATAACTCTTCACATCATGATATATTTTGGTTGCTCCCGGATGAATAGTGTAAGGTGCAAAATGAATCTCCTTCAAAATCTTCTCCTTGAGACCATCAACATCAGGAACATATAACCGTTGGCCCATCTTTAATACATTATCATCCAATCGAAACTCAGAAGTCTTACCAGCTTTCACATCTTCTTTCAATTTAAGCAACTGCGCATCCTTATCCTATGAGACTCTAATTTCATCAATCAGCTTAGGTCTCACTTTAAACTGAGCAAATAAAGCTTGAGATTCATGAATCTCCAACTAAATTCCCATATTAGTTAATTCCTTCATCTCTCTAATCAAGGGCCTCTGATGAACAACAATATGTGATAGACTTCCCATCGACTTCCTACTTAGTGCATCAGCTACCACATTTGCTTTCCTAGGGTGATAAAAAATTTGGCAATCATAATTCTTCACCAATTCCATCCACCGTCTCTTTCTCAGATTAAGATCATTCTGTTGCATAATATATTAGAGACTTTTGTGATTAGTGAAAATATCATTTTTTTACCATAAAGATAATGCCTCCAAATTTTTAAGGCAAAGACTACAGCCGCCATTTTAAGATCATGGGTGGGGTAATTCAATTCATGCATCTTCAATTGTCAGGATGCATAAGCTATCACTCTCCCATTTTTCCTAAGCACACATCCAAGTCTCACCCTTGAAGCATCACAATATACTGCAAATCCACCAGATCCCAATGGTAAAGTATGTACTAGAGCAGTAGTGAGACATGTTTTAAGCATCTGAAAACTTTCCTCACAAGAATCGTCCCACTAAAATTTAACCTGCTTTCTTGTTAACTTGGTCAATGGCAAGGCTATCTTAGAGAAATCGTTAACAAACCTTCAATAATAACCTGCCATTCCAAGAAAACTTCTGACTTCAGTTACACTAGTGAATCGAGGCCAATCCGCTACTGCTTCAACTTTCTTCGAATCTACTTTTATGCCATCTTTAGTAATGACATGCCCCAAGAAACATACTTCAGTTAACCAAAATTCACACTTCGATAGCTTGGCATACAACTTATATTCCCTTGATATTTACAGTACAATTCTCAAATGCTCTTCTTGACTTCTAGAGTATACAAGTATGTCATAAATAAAGACAATGACAAACATGTCTAAGAAAAGCTTGAATATTCTATTCATCAAATCTACGAAGGTTGCAGGTGCATTAGTAAGACCGAATGGCAGAACAAAGAATTCATAATGACCATATTAGGTTCTAAAAGTTGTTTTTGGCACATCTTCTTTTTTAACCTTCAATTGATGGTAACCCGATCTGAGATCAATTTTGGAGAAATGACTAGCTCTTTGTAATTGATCAAATAGGTCATCTATCCTGGGTAAAGGATATTTATTCTTAACAGTCACCTTATTCAATTGTCTATAATTAATACACATTCGGGGAGTCCCATCTTTCTTCTTCACAAATAACACTGGAGCTCCCCATAGTGAACTGTTGGGTCTTATAAACCCTTTATCAAGCAATTCCTGTAGCTGAACTTTCAACTCCTTCAATTCTGCAGGAGCCATTCAGTAATGAGGAATGGATATTGGATTGGTTTTAGGGTACACTTAGATCTCAAATTCTATTTCCTTATCAGGAGGTATTCCTAGTAAATCCTCAGGAAACACATAAGGAAATTCATTTACCACAGGAATCTATTTAACTCTATGAGAGGTGACCTGTGTATCAACCACACTAGCCAAGAATCCCTGACATCCCTTCCTCAGAAGTCATCTTGCACCAATAGCAGATATCAGTCTTGTAATCGCACTACCTCTGTCACCCTAAAATACGAAGTTGTCTTAACCCATAGGTTTGAATTCCACTCCTTTTCTCCGGCAATCAATCGTAGCATAGTGAATGGATAACCAATCCATCCCTAACACCACATCAATTCCAAAACCGATAGTTCAATTAAATCTATTGGGAGTATTATTCCCTTTATTTCAACTAAATAAGAATTATACAAATATTCCACATCAATGGTTTCATCTAGAGGTGTAGAAATTTCTAAGCGTATATTCATCTTTTTCCTACCCTTACCTAGTTTTCCAACAAAAGCAAGTGATACAAAAGAGTGCATAGCCCCCGAGTCAAATAAAACATTCGCTAGCACATTATGAATTAAAATCATACCTACCACAATAGTATTAGAAGTCTGAGCTTCTTGCTGATTCAGAGTAAACACTCTGCCTTGACCTCTGCCAACTGTTGACTGTTGTGCACCCTGAGCTGAACTTTGGCCTCTACCTCTGCTTCCAAAGCCTCTATTATTATTCTAACTCTATTGGACTGTAGGCTGAGATATTATGGGTTCTACCTGTTGTCCCTGAGTAAGTAGACAAGCTCTGATGTAATGACCTTGCTGTTCAAATCTTAAACAAGCTCTAGTAATAAATCTGAAGGGACCGAGTGTTGCTTGCCATACTGAAAGCAAGAAGGAAAATTCTGATTGGCCTTCTCTAATTTGAAGGTACTAGAAGACATCCGAGGGGCAAATGAAGCATCCATATACCAGTTTTGACTCTGGCTACTACTCTCAACTGGTCTTTGAACTGGCCTAGTACCCATATCCGGAGGTCTAGATTGATAATTGATGTTGTTCCCTCTATTTATGTTGCTTTGCCCTTTAAAGGTACCCTTCTGTTAGTCCCTTTGGCAACCAAGAGGGGGGGTGAATTGGTTGTTTGACAAAATAAAAAATTAATCACAAATTAAAATAGTGGAAATAAATAAACTAATTCAAAAATGAATAAATATACATGTATAAATGAGTAAAATATAAAGAGTGTAGGGAAGAGAGAATCAAACACAAGATTTATAGTGGTTCGGACAACCTTTGCCTATATCCACTCCTTAATATCACACTTGAGTATTTTACTCTGATCCTTATATGGGTGCAAGATCAAACCCAAGTATTTTCACGGGATTACACTCAAACCTTTATAAGTGTTTTACAAGGCTTACACTCAAACCTTTACAATGAATTTAAGATGAGCAATGAAGGCTCATAAATAATTCCCTTTCTCTTTCTAAACTCACTTAATAGTCCAAAGAAATAATGAGAAAGAGAAGAAGAATAAGTACCCAACTTTCTAATAGATTCACCTCAATGAATCTTACAAATAAATAATCTAATTAAGAAAATGAAATTGGAGATTTGTTTTTAACTTATGTAAACTCAATAGATGTTGATTTTCACCTTTGGAATCCTTTTGGAACTTATATTTATAGTCCCAACCCAAATAGAGCCGTTATGGTCATTGAAAACCAAAATATAGCTGTTACAATACTTTTCAACCGCTAGTTTTGCTGTTTAAATTGCAGGAGTCGCACTCGCAACTTTTGAGTTGCCCCTGCGACTTTTTATTCCTGTTAGAGCAGTAACTTAATTTTATCGTATTTTGAGTTATACAACTCCAAATCATATACCGTTTTTTTTGTTGGAAACTTTGAGATATATAATTTAAATTTATAAATCAACTAAAAAATAGTTCATATTAATGTTTTGAAAAATCATAACATTTTTTTGCTTAAATATGAAAGACAGTTTTAGCATGTTTCACTAATTTTTCAATTTCTCCTTCTATAGAGCTCAAAATCACTTGATTCTTTTTCCATATGAAACTAGACATCTAGACTTCAATCATATGGAATGGAATGCTCAAATTATTCTTTTATAATTCCCAACAATATTTTTAAGTTGCACTATTAATATAGTCCTAGTCTGTTAGTTTGAGTATAATTCCTTCAAAAATTCATATCTTCATTTTTCAATGTCCAATGCTCAATCAAATTTTTCTTCCTAAAACTAGACATCCATATCTTTCCATCCATATATGGTCTGTCCTATTATCTTCTCCCAATTTATACAGAATTTGGCATAAAATCAGACTTTGTGCAAGTCTGTCAGTTTTATGGTGTCACGCCTTCAACTTCCTTGAGTTGCACCTGCGATTCCAACAGTCACGCCCGCAACTTCATGCTCGATTTTGGTTTTAAGCTACTGGATCTACTGAGCTCTTCTTGAATAAATGTCACGCCTGCGACTTTCACTTATCGTGCCTGCGACATACCAACAATCTAGAATTGTCTTCTGCACTTCTCCAAATATGCTCCCCCTAATCATGTGCACTTAATGACTTCTTTTTAAATGTCATTCAAGACCTTTTGAATGTGTTAACTTATAATTGAGCAATGGTCATGATTTCTCATGGTTTAACCAACTCAAACAAAATGTTAGTACAATTAACACAATTAACATATTTTGTTATCATTAAAATCAACATTAAGCCCAAGAGGGCTAACAATCTCCCACTTTTTTTTTATGATAAATAAGCTATACAAACAAGTGTTCAAAAAACATGCAACAAATGCTCAAAAAATGTTTATGAATAACACTTGTATAACTTCTCCCCCTTTTTGATATCAACAAAAAGATTTTATACTCCCCCTTTAAAAAAAAATTATTCAGCACATAAAGGGGTCTAAATGAAGTCTCTTCCTATTTCAAGCATTTCTCTCTCTTAATAAAAATTGTTCAAAGATTACATAAGGGATCATCAAAGCAAAAATATTTAAAAAAAATATTTGAATATGCCATCAGCATTTTCAAACAAATTTTTACTCAAATCAATAGGCATATAAACATTACTATAGTGGTAACACATTCATTCAATGAAGATTAAAGTTTAGGGTTATCACTTGTAGCTATAAATTTTAACCTCTTGAAGGAGGTAAGCCTATTTTGAGTTGAGGCATCCATTGTACAACATTTGGCTTTTTTTTTCTTGGAGCTTCAAATAATATGACTTCTTCATCATCATCAATTTTCTGCAGAAAATAAGAAGTCTTTGGTACTCATTTTATTTTGGGTCCTTAAGGGTTAGCCTTTGTGTCTTTAACAACCCAAACTACCTTAGTTTTTGGTTGTTTCTTTTTAATGGCACATTCATGAATAATATGATCAAATTTATTGCAATAAGAATAATATTTGAGAAATGTCATATTATTTCTACTTCTATATGAATGATGCCTTTTTGTTTTGTAAAAATAAGATTTATGTCCATAACCATTACATGAATAACATTATCCATTAAATTTGTGGTTATGACTATGAATGTTATGCTTATATTTTTTTCTTATTAGGGGCATGATTATTTTTACAATTATGACCATGAGAATTATAAGAAAGATGATGTCTAATGAATGGAGCTTTAAAAATCATACTTTCTTTTTCTTTTTCTTGTTTTGAAATAGAAGATTTTAAACTATTTAAATCATTTTTAAGAATTTCATTCTCTTTCAAAATTTGGTCATAATCTTGAGATTTCACCAATAGCTTTATGTTTTCATTTTCAAGATCATTATTGGCAAAAATCAACGAAAGAATTTTATTATTCAAATGTTCATTTTCATATTTCAAATTATCAATTTGACATTTAAACACTTTATTTTTATTTTTTATTTTCTCACCCTCAATGCACATGGTTTCTAATGCATCTATTAACTCATTATATGAAAAATTTTCATCAATAGAGTTTGAGGGATTTGATGTTACCTCATGAGAAGAGGTATCCTCATCAATGGCCATGAAGTATAGGTTAGCAACCTCATCCTTGCTTTTCTCATCACTTGTGGAGGTTGAACAATCCAAGCTACTATCTCTTCTAGATTGTAGCATCATTTCCTCTTGGTCATTGTCTTCTTCTCGTTGTTGATGAGTAGGAGTGTTTGTATCTAAAACTTCATCAACATCATAAGAGGTGTTAGTTTTATAAGTAGAATAAAGTAAATTCCATATTTCATTAGCACTAACACAATGAAACACTTTATTGTAATCATTCTCATTTAATCAGCTTTAAATAATTTGCATGGCTTTAATATTCAATGCAAATTATTTCAAATCATGCTCATGCCATAGATTCCTAGGTTTTATAATGAGTAAGCCATCTTCAATGACTCCCTATAAATTTTCATCTAAATCATCTAGGAATTCATCCATTTTATTTGCCCAAATGCTATAATTTTTACCATCAAAAAATGGTGATCTATCTACTTTACATGCAAGATTCTTATATGTTGCCATAGGATCAACTCTTAGATGGTTAAATCCTCAATGAAGAGCACAAGATCTAATACCAATTGTTAGTCCCCTTGGCAACCAAAAGAAGGGGGGGGGGGGGGGGGTTTAAATTGTTTTTTTTAACAAAAAAAAAGCACCACCCCCCCCCCCCCCCCCCCCCCCCCCCCCCCCCCCCCCCCCCTTGATTACCAAAGGGACTGACAATTAGTATCAGAGCTTGTGCTCTTCATTAAGGATTTAACCATCTAAGAGTTGATCCTATGGCAACATATAAGAATCTTGCATGTAGAGTAGATAGATCATCATTTTTTTATGGTAAAAATTATAGCATTTGGGCAAATAAAATGGAAGAATTCCTAAATGATTTAAATGAAAATTTATGGAAAGTTGTTGAAGATGGCTTACTCATTATAAAACCTAGGAATCTATGGCATGAGTATGATTTGAAATAATTTGCATTGAATACTAGGGCCATGCAAATTATTAGAAACTTATTAAATGAGAATGATCACAATAAAGTATCTCATTGTGTTAGTGCTAATGAAATATGGAATTTACTTGATTCTACTTATAAAACTAATACCTCTTATGATGTTGATGAAGCTTTAGATACAAACACTCCTACTCATCAAGAACAAGAAGAAGACAATGAGCAAGAGGAAATGATGCTGCAATTTATAAGAGATAGTAGTTTAGATTGTTTAACCTCCACAAGTGATGAGGAAAGAAAGGATGAGGTTGTTAACCTATGCTTCATGGCCATTGATGAGGATACCTCTTCTTATGAGGTAAAATCAAATCCCTCAAACTCTATTGATGAAAATTTTTCATATGATGAGTTAATAGATGCATTAGAAACCATGTGCATTGAGGGTGAGAAAATAAAAAAAGAAAAACAAAGTGTTCAAATGTCAAATTGATAATTTGAAATATGAAAATAAACATTTAAATAATAAAATTCTTTCATTGATTTCTGCCAATAATGATCTTGAAAATGAAAACAAAAAGCTATTGGTGATATCTCAAGATTATGACCAAATTTTGAAAGAGAATGAAATTCTTAAAAATGATTTAAATAGTTTAAAATCGTCTCTTTCAAAACAAGAAAAAGAAAAAGAAAGTATGATTTTTAAAGCTCCATTCATTAGACATCATCTTCGATGAACATGTGTCTATTCCATTTTTAGCATCAGGGTGATTATCCAATAATATATATTAAGGCACTTGATTAAACATTTGGTGTGCACAACAATTAAGGTATCATGGTACAAGCCAATCAAACTCAACATCACAAGTCAAGTTTTCAAGGTCAAGCAAGACAATAAGCAATTCATTTTCAATAACAATAGATTACATTAGGCTTGGTAATTCAAATATGATCAATAGCAATAACAATGAGGCATTCAATTGTGAAGGTACAAAGCTTAAGGAAAATTTAGTAATTCAATTTATGGATAGGCAAAATGATGTATAGATAACTCACCTTACTAAAAAAATTCACTTTCTCACTTAGAACTTCCAATTACATCATCTTTATCATTCGAAGCAACACATTAATTACGTATTAAAATCAGTATTTATTTATATGTCATATACTATTCCTAACTTTAATTTACTTAATACACACATTTTCCTTAACCTAGGGTTATGGCTTTTAAACTTTTACTTATTTTTCTCATTCTAGCAGTCTGTGTTCTTATCCCTATAACTCATGCTATACATATCCAATTATTTTGATTATTTTTCCTACTTAAACTAGACATTATAGGTTCTAATATATTCAAATTTTAGATATGTTCAAGTAATACACAATATATGATAATAGTTTGAACTCAACCTCACTGTCAGCCTTGTTGTCTTGCACTCCAATCTGGGTAGTCTCTACTAATTTAGATGGATCTCATAAAATACTAATCCAATGATAAAACCATTTTACAAGCCTCTATATAAGACATAAATAAACAATTTTCATGTTGAACACTTAAACTAATTCTGTAATACCCTAGAAAACTACCATAAGAACATAATAACATAACTAGTTATCGGACTAGGAACATGGATATGATTAAGGAAAATTTTTTAACCTCAGTTGGATTGCATTTGTGACACTGTCCCCAAAAATGTTGGTATTAATTATACTGTCCGGGGAAATAATAGTTTGGTTGACAGATGAATTTCTAATTCAGGCAAGGGGTAAAGAATTATATTTATATATGTGAAATTTTAGTGAAAAAGAAAAGTTGAAAAATATTTTGGAATATTGAAAATAAGAGTAATGGTAAAATCGTAAATAAGTTGAACTTTAGAGGTATTGTGAGAAACCAACTGTCTGAGTTTCAAAATGGCTCTGAAACTATTTTTATAATAAACTACATATAAAAATAAGTTATTTCAATTTCCACTTTGAAATCTAATTCCTGACAAAATTAACATAATAAATTATAAAAGAAGATGGGTCAAAGTATAATTATTGGAAAATTTAAGGACCTAAATGTAATTTGCCAATTTTACTTACTATATAAGCATGCCTTAGAGATTTTTGCTTCATCTTTTTTTTTTGTTCTAGCTTTGGACGAAATCCTCCTGTCCATTTCCTCCACCAATTTTCAAGCAAAACCTAAAGAAAACTTAAATCCAACCTTTGATTCTTCCATTTCCAACCTTGATTTGCTTCGAAAATCAAAGAATTTCAAGAATACTATGAAAGGGAATTTTGGGTGGATCACCATTGAAAGATAATGAGTTGATTTCTTTGGTTTGTTGGTTGATTTAGATGTATTAGATGTTGTTTAGAATGGGTTTAGTGTTAATTGGCATCAATTGATGTATTTGATAGATTTTTTCCAATTTGGAAACCCTAGTTCAAAGTTGTATGATTTAAATCTTTGAATTGATGTTAGTTAATGTTAATTAAGCTTAGAATATATTAATTGGAGGCTAATAGATGATTAATTTGTGATTGGTTTGATATAGAACACAAAGATTTAGAAAGTTGTGACTTTTGCCTACTTTGAAGATTTTGGTGGCAAATCAATTTTTCAAGGTGGTTTGAAGTGCTAAGTGAGTTTAATATGCATCATTTTTCATGTCTAATACATTGATTTGATGATTGGAATCCTTTCCTAAAATCCTAATGTTTGCTAAATGGTATAGTACTATTCATACCAAGAAATTTTATTTGTTTTTCCTTCATATTCACAAGCCATTTTGATCCATTAAATGTTGTTTATTGTTGGATAATTGTTGCCTATTGAGTTGTTGGATAGTGTAGTATTCAGCATTGTCCGTTATTATTACCATTCTTTAGTGCATGTATAAATATACTGTGTAATATAAAAAGAAATGTTTACTAAGAATTAATAATTAAGTAATAGTAAATGGTACAAAGTGCGAACTGGTAAAGACTAAAAGATATAGTGATTATATTAATGTAAGGAAGCTAATTCGAATAAGAAAGTGAATCACTGTTATAATGAATAATGAAAACTCTTATAATAATATCAAAAGTAAAGTTAGCTTAAATGAGTGAAAAAAAAAAAGTAAGAGTGGAAAAAGGGGATACAGTTATTGATTAATAATTGAGTATATGCAATAAGACTAATGAGTAGAAGAATTAATTGAAAATATGGAAAATTGTAAACAGTGGAGTACAGGTGATGTGGATGAAAATATGCAAGGTAAATGATGATTGAATATGAAAAGTAAAAATATGAAATTATTGAGGTATAGTTTAGTGTTATTGAAAGGTTATTGACAGGATTAGTGTTATAGTGATTAAATACAATGAGTAATATATTGTGAACTTAGGAAGTGTAACTACCGTGAAAAAAAAAATAGTTACAAAATTAATGTTATAGTGCTTAGAGAATAATAAGAGTGCATATAATGGTATAATTAACTGATTATTAAAATTCAAATATTAAGCTATTGTTTATTGAAATTTAGGGAATATGCTCATGGAAAAAAGAGTTAATGGTTGAAATGATAAAGTACAAAAATAAAAGATTAATACAATGATATTGATAAGGTGATTGAAAATATTAAGGTACAGTATATTAAAATTTTAAGTACTATATTATCAAATGTTTATGGACTATAGATCGTATACTAATAAAAAAAATGATATGAGAATTATGGAATAGCGCAAAAGATAAGAAGACTATAGAATTTGACACATTAGTCTAAGTAAGATGATAAGTGATATAGAGAAAATATTTACAAAGATGATTGGAGACTGTTTGATGTACATATATCTATGATTACAGCATTGGATGAGAAAATTCGAGGACAAATTTTATTTAAAGGGGGTAGAATGTAATACCTCAGTAGACAAAACAATGGATAGTGAGGAAGTACAGAAGACAGTATAAGTATAACAAAATATAGTAACAAATATAATATTAATTGAAGTATGAATAGGCTCAATCTATTATTGAAATATAAAGAGAATGATAGAGAATAATATTTAAGAATTTTTGAGCCTCAATCAAGTCACTTTTGAGATAATGTCTCAGAAAATGCCAGTGTTAATTACACCACCGGGAAAATAGCAGTCCGACTAATTTAAGAATTTTTGACCCTAACCGGGAGGGATTAAATTAGTTAATTTTATGTGAACTTATGGTGAAAAGAAAGAGTTGAAAAATATTTTGGAATACTAAAAATAAGAGTAATGGCAAAATCGTAATTTATGGCAACTTTGGGGACAATTTTAGAAATCCACTGTCTGGGATCCAGAAATGACCCAGAACTATTTTTAAATGATAAAACAACTTAAAATAAGGTATTTCACTCCCCACAGTTGAGGTTTTGATGTATTTCAAGTTCAATGAGTGAGCTTCCTTGTGATAAAATTTGAGAACCTAACTATACTCCTAAGTCATCCAACCATTAGATGCAAAATCAGTGCTCAAAAGTCCCAATCTTGAATCCAATTCTGCCCAAAATAAAGCACTTTTGCAAAAGACCTCTCTAAGGTGTATAAAGTGGAATCTATGGTTACTTATGATGTTTTAAGGTTAGGGATTAATTTTGGTAGCATTTGAGTTGATTTGGTTAGGATAAATAAAGACAGAAGTTTAGTGCTCAAAACTGACTTTCATGAGAAGCATTCTGCCCAAAAAAGAGCACTTTTGTAAATGAGTTTATTAATTTGGCTTAATAGGTCTTTATGGTAGTTTAGGGTGTTATAAGGTTGCTAATTAATTTT
>CANXYC010717470.1:0-26889 GCA_948193065.1 Aleurites moluccanus
CTGTTCATCCTATCTTCATGTGCTTGAAGAGATCCCATTAGTTCATCAAAAGATAAAACTGAAAGATCTTTTGATTCCTCAATTGCAGCAACCACATGATCAAATTTTGAATTCAAACTTCTTAATACTTTAGCAACGATAATGGCATCTGACATTTTTTCTCCATAAGATTTCATTTGATTCACTACTGTTTTTGTTCTAGACAAAAACTCCAATATAGATTCACCATTTCTCATGAAAAGAGTTTCAAAATCTTTGCGAAGGGATTGCAATTTAACAGTGATTACCTTATTGGAGCCCTAAAACTCTTGCATCAAGATTGTCCAGGCTTCTTTAGCACTTTCTGCTACAGAGATTCTAGAGAAAATGGTTTCATGCACCCCTTGCTGAATAAAGAATAAGGCCTTTGCATCTTTCTTCTTATTCTCTCTCAGTTTCCCATCATCATCACTGTCATCGTATCCTTCTACGACCACCTCCCAGAGTTCCTGGGATTTAAATAGTATCTTCATCTTAATTTTCCAAAAATTGTAATTTTCTCCCTTGAAAATTGGAATCATGGATTGTTGGTTCATGCTTCTAGATGTCACCATCACGATTTGAGTCAGGGTTTGCAACCCGTGCTCTGATACCACAATGTTGGAGGATTTTGTGCTTGTGGAAAATAAACAGATTAATACCGAGAGAGATGAACAAATAAAAAAGAGGGATCTGTAAGGCTTTATTTTACTGTGTTATTCAGATACTTTCCATCAAATAAATTGCTCTTTAAATAGAGCTCACAAACAACCACCTTGCCTACAAATGCTGAAGAAAATAAACAAAAAATGATTATAAGTAGAAAAAATAGGAAATTACCCCTGATACACGAACTAGACTGATGAAGTAGTCAATGTGCCTCTGTTTTATTTCTGTTATAGTTTTTGAATCATATTCCAACATAGAAAACACAGAATAGCATCCTCAAGCATAACTTATATTTTCACTACAAATTTGCAATTTCCAATTCCAAGAACTGTAATTAGACTAGGAAATGACATACTGAATGAAAAATTAAAATTGTTGCAGAGGACAACGAAAACAGGAAAATCAGATTTTGCAATAAGATCCTTTCAATTCAATTGGTTTTTCAATTCCAAAACACGACATAATATTATGAATTAAAAATTGAGTCCCAAAAACAATGACATTTGAGGATGGTTTGCCTCTGAGATTTTCTCCGCAACCAAACTAGGAGAATAGAGAAACGATCGAGGGAGTTTTGGTGGAGGCTCGGCGGAAAATCTCAATGAGTGGAATGATATAAAGCATATCCCTAGGTGTAAGGATTTATTTCATATACTGTGGTAATATGTGATAAAATATTTTAAATAATTTGACTATTTCATCCTTTTTTTTTCTTGAGTGAGAAGATATTAATGCAATTTTTTCCTCCACATTATTATCTTATTAAATGTACGTAAACATAAAAAAAAAAAAACAAATATTTTCCCATAATGTATTGCTAGAGGACAGAGCCGTGTCGGCGCCAAATTTGATTTCAAAAATCATATTCCTACTAATGACCGTTAATCCGTGAAAATTTTTGACATGCGTTAAATCTAACGCCCGGTCGTTTCTTTTCTTAAAGAGGATACGTCATTTCAAGATAGTAGAGTAGGGGAGTGTAATACCTAAACGACATAATGGAAATGATAAGGCAAAATGACAAGCATTAAACGACTTTGCGTTTGATTAAAAACTACTGGACTGGGACAAATGAACAGTCTTTGTTTTTTTCTTTTTATTTTTTTTTTCCAGTCTACGGAATCTGATTGTAAGAAACTTCATTAAAAATATATATATATATATTATTAGCACATAGTTTTATTGGTTTAGTTTGCATTAGAACATTTTACCTGCAAAACTAGTCTCTGTTAACACGTAAACTGATACAAGAATATCCGACCGTCTGAAAAAAAAAAAAAAAAAAAACATTTTCCCTGCTAAGAAATGTTAAAATCATCGTACACAGTTGAAGCAAGAAACAACTGGAAACCCAAAATTTCAGAATGAAATGTGATTGATGATACTATCTCTGTTCTCTGCCCTGCGTTTAAGCAATGACTTCACTACCTTTCATACATGACCTTATCTTGATCTCTGCAGTATTGATTTCCGCCTTGTACTCCACATCACAACATTCTATTACACCAGCCTGGAAAATACACCCAACAGAAAATTAATTACAAATCTCAACAAAAACGTTAACTTTTTTTTTTAACTAACTGTGGATGAAAGCAGCACTCACTGTTTTGCAGATTGTTGCTGGAGAAATAACTTGAATTTTAGAAATGGGATCAGCAGTATGGTTGCCAGTAGCTGAACAAGGCGGCAAGTTACGAGGTGAAGCTCGAATATAGTTTGTTAATACTTGATTACCTGAAACTGTATATTCTATAGATTCGAAGAAAAAAACATGAGGGGCTTCACATGGATCATTGTTAAGCCACCGAGTGTTGAACATGTAATATGGTGGCCTAGCATTTCTAGCCCAGGGTCTAAATGTCTCAAGGGGCTTCCTCAGAATACTTCTGGGGATTATATTCTCATATATATGAGTAGAATAGCCCCATGAAACAGAGAAAGACCAGTTGCTTTCCCTCTGGTAGCAAATTGTTTGTTGCAAAAGACGAGATTGATCAAATTTTGCTGCTTTCATTAGGTGACGAGCACTTTCATATCTATCCATGGATGGAAAGATTGGAGTTACAGCATCGAAATGGTGCAGAGTGAGCAGAGGAGATTGTGGGTGAGCTGATAAAAGTCCTGATATGTCATTTCGTAGATCTATCTGCAGTTTCCCGACCAAAATTATTATAAGAGGCATTAAAAAGTTATTAAGGCAGATCATGCATATTGATTTTGAAAAAATTAATCAAATAGGAATAAGTTACCTGGTGAATCCCCTTCTCAAGATTTATAGCAACACCAATATCAGCTAAACAAGATTGTGCCAAATGATCACTAACATATAAATACGGATATCTCTCAACGCAAGCATCTAACTTCGTTGACAATGCTTCCACCAATGGGTAACTCAAAGCATAGCCAGCTCCACCATATCCCATATCAAAAGAGAAATCAGCATTAGACTTGACGCATTCTGAATTACCCCCAATATAAACATACTTAGTATGATCATATCTCCCTAGAACCTCTACCAAGTTATCGACGAAAAAAAGGGTATCATCATCACACATTATAAACCATCTCAAATCTTTATCTCTCACTCTATACATATCAAGAACTGAACGAAATATTCGAACTTCAACAGGGTTTACAAGCTTAGGATAGATCCTTAATTTGGTAATGTCTTCATTAATTTGATAAGGAGGATAAGTTGAAGGCCAAGGTAGGAATTCTTGTGTGGGTTCTTTATCTAAGAAGACATAGCCTCTAGTTACATTTGGTCTCCACCATGATTGTGTATATGGATTTCTATGCTTCCATGTGTGCAGAGAGCTTACAACTATAAATCCAATGTGGCTAATATTTGTAGGAGAATTGGTAGTAACATTTAGTGATGAAGGTCGCCATTTAAGCTGAAAAGGTAGAAATGTATCTGAAGATTGGTTATCAGGATCATGGCTAAGCAAGAATGTGTAGAACAAGAAAAGTACTAGGCCTGCAATAGCTATTGATTTCCATAAAATCCTAAGTGGTAAGTGTTGAAATAAGCTGAACTTGGCAGCATTTGGAGAAGACATTGTGAAGGATAGCTTGCTGGAAGGGATTGGTAACGAAAATGGACGGTTTTTATATATATATATAAAGAATAAACTAATTAACCATGAGAAAATTCTTCGGATTGAAGGTTTTTACGAGTTGGATTTTAAAAAATGGTTTATAAAACTATGTTTCTTCTTGAAGTTTCCTAATTCGCATAGATATTGGTGAGATAGACTTAATTGGTGCAACTTGATTGGATTTCAACGTATAAGCCATAACTTAAGTTATATTCTTTATGAATAATCATGTTTATGGACTGAGTGAAATCTTAATTTGCAGCTTTTTGGTTCCATCTTAATTGTATAAAATTTTAATCAATTACTCTCCTGATTTTAGTCTTTAGCTATTACTTCTACTAGTCTATTCTTTATTTCTTGTAATATTAACAATTAGTTCAATACATTGGTGCATTATATCCGTTAAATAACAACGAGCTAACTGAATCTACAAGTGAATTTCAACTTTTCCTCTGTTGATTAGGGTAATAAGTAATTGCAATTTTTTCTTTAAAAAAAAAAAAAAAACTGAAGTAGGGCCCTATTCCTTTGCTAGTGTATTTATTAACTTGAAAAATAGGCCTCGTCAAAATCTGAAGGTCGAAGAACATGAACTTGCAGAAGAGAAAACCATTAATAGCATCCAAGAAATTCAAGGTATTTGCATGTGGAAGAAATCTTAGAAGTAAACAATGGTTAATGCCTTCAACTAACATGATTAGCTTTCCTATTTGCAAAAGCAAGCAAAGCCTATGCTTTACATGTGATTAAAGGTTTTTTTTGACCCGTATAGCCCAAGTTACCCTTCTCTCTGTGCAGAGGCGGATTTAGGTATTGCTCCCACTTAATAATTAAATTATCTATATACTTTAGTAGTTATTTTGTTCTTGCCCCATTGGATTGTTCCCATTTACCTCATAAGAATACTATTTATGAATGTTTTCAAAATCGGAACGATTAAAAAACTGGTAAAGTCAGAGGGTTAGATATTCAACCGGAGTCCAACTAATTAAACTGGAAAAAAATCGATATATATATATATATAATTTAACATTTATTATATATATGATGAAAATAAATATAATTTGACGTTTATTATTTTTTATTAAAAATAAAAAAATTAACAAAAATTCTAATCCGCTCGAACCATAAAAACTGATCCAATTCGACCGGTTAACCATTTTTTGAAGACGAATTCTTGAAAACTGACCGGATTAATTCTTTATTCGATTCTCAATTTTTTCGATTCGATCGACCGGTCCAATCCGATTTTAACAACCATGCTATTTATAAATATACTATATTAATTTTCACTTTTAAAACTTTTTTTTTTTTAACTGTGGTTAAAATTATAATTCAAATATAATTATTATTTATTAGACTTTTAATTGGGAGCAAATGAAAATTGTCTTATTTACTTTTTTTCTTTTTCTCATACTGTCGTACATAGACAATTCAAGTGTGTGTTACCTCCACTGTTTAAATTTTCTGTATTTACCACGTCTCTATAGAAATGTGCATACATGCATAAATGATACAGGGTTTGACTCTATAGTATTAGTCCGAGAAAGAGCGAGAGAAATAATTTCATTTATTTCTATTACCCAAAAAAAAAAATATTTTGTTTCTGCCTAACCAGTGCCTTGACTACCCACTGACTGAACAAGGCAGAAATCAGGATACAACCTACACATTCAGTAAGTAGACATTTTTCTTGTGTCTACTCAATGTTATAGATCTTCAGAGGCAATTTGGTCTTTCGCAACATATACTACATTGCCTCCAATGATTTTCATTGTCATCTCCAGAGTTTATGGGTCTGCTTAATTTGAAACTTTACATGTTTTCCCCTCCTACAATTATGCTTAATAGTGTAAGACCTCGAGCACTAGCTAAATTTGCTTGCTTTTCATCCGAGAAAATTCAACCTAAATATTATTGATACCAGGGCCATCAAAAGATTGGGTCTTCCTCAGGTTCCAGTGGAGGCCCTCGTGGATGCTGCGCAAGAAATCGTTGGTGGAATCAACTTGGCACGCTGTAGGGACAGGCCAAGGCGCCATGCTGCACACAAGTGCATCACCAGCTGCTAGCTGTTTCCTGTCCTTGCCATCAAATGATACCCAAGCAGAGCTTCTACTGTTGAAAGGAACTTGCACTCGTACGGTTACATGTTCAGGTAATATCAGGGGCCGGAAGGATAAGGAATGTGGACAAATTGGTGTAAAGAGGATGCCAGGAACCTGCAATTAGAGAAAATGAGCTGAATACATAAAAATCAACATGGAAATATGATTTTCTTTAAAAAGGTTAACACAGCTTCAAAAGTCTATCAATAGTTGTGGGCTTGTAGATGCAAATTGTGGTTTGGTACATCAAAGAATAGAGAGTGCAAGATGAAGCAACTTCCAATAAAAAGACTAGCAATAGCCGTGAAAATGAACTCAGATGTTTTCGTTCGGAAAATTTCAATAAGAAAAAAGGTAAAAAAAAGACCAAACTGTAATAAGAATTTTAGCCCTAGTGCAGGACAGCAATTCAAGTCTATTATCATTCATTATTGATTCTGGTGCAATGATGCAAGTGTTCGTTTAACATTTCCAATAATATCGTTGTCCATAGTGAGACATTTTACTCTTTGCTGGCCACTGTATGTAGAAAAAATGATGAAGCTACAAATATGCTTGCCATGAGCTGGCTGCTCACATCTTGTTAGTCTATTGATTCAAATCTATAGTATTCTTATTACTGCTACTCAGTGCTCATCTATCCAAATGCCTCATGAATATCTGATTTTATCAGTAGGTTTCTTTCTTGTATAGCATTTCACCTCACTGGGGGAGTGGTAGGTATAATGATTACAACGCTTAGATGAGGAATGCAATCAATTTTTACATCTTACCAGAGGCAAATTTCTAAATCTGAAGAGGAATGATGTTGTAAAGTTATAATACTTTAACATGTGGACCAAAATATGTAAGAATATGGATAATTAAAGAAAATACGGGATTGTAATATACCTGAGGATGGACCATCGATCCTCCAGCTGCCAATGAATATGCAGTGCTACCAGATGTTGTTGATAAAATTAACCCATCACCTTGCACACATGTGACAAAGGAGTTGTCACAATAGCATTCCAAATTTGTGAGGAAAGATGATATTCCACGGTCAATTGTAACCTCATTTAGAACAAGTACAGGATCCTCAGTTTCAACCTCATTTGTTGCCGCATCTCTAACAACATGGCATTGCAACCGGTGTCGCAATGTTATACTAATTGGACCCCTAAGAATAGAATCAAGGCAATCTCTGTAATGTTCACTATCTAAAAAAATGTTAAAGAATCAAGGAGAAAATTAATAAATATTTAAATTAATTAATAACTCCTGTGAAAGAGAAGCCAATAATAGCAATGGGAAAGAGAAGCCAATATTAGCAATGGGAAATTCTTTCTCCAAAAGGAATGAAAGTTCACTAGAAAACATTAAAGGATACGAAATGGTGTCATAAAGCCAAGAGAACCAAGAGAAAACGGAACAATGGGAGGAACTGGTCCTTTGAACATTGATGCTGCCTGCAAGTAAAAAAGGTTGTTGGCAACTTCCCCAAAGGCATGAATGAAAGCAGGAAACACACTAAAAATGAGGCTGATATTGATCAAATTCAAAGAACATACCCAGAGAACAGTACCATCACCACCAAGAGTTACTACAAGATCAACTTTTGTGTGCAGCCGAGAAATTTCCTTATCTGTATATGAAATTGTAAATAATGAAATGTCTACTATCAAGAAATCAAAAATGAAATATTGCCCCATAAATTTATGAGTATAACCAGAGATATATTGTGCAATAGTGAAATTTCCTTGTCTGCGATGCAATATTTTGAACTCAGAAATAACGAAATATCCATTATCAAGAAATCTAACATGGATATAATGTACCCTAGAAATTGTTTTCCCCTTTTCTTTCTGTACTCAGCCTTTTATTTATCCACAGTAGAGAAGTTTAATTATGACTATTATTAATCTTAGAAACATCAAATAACTTATTCTCCTCCATTCACAGAGAAGGACTCCACAAAAAATTGTAATCAAGCATATAAAAAAAAACATTTGAATAACTAGAGCCCAAAACAGAATTAGAATCTAGGATGGGAACCACAGTTTAAAGATCATATTGTTTGGAATTTGAACCAAAATAAATAAATAAATGAATATTGAAGACAACATGAAGATTTTATCTCAAATTAAATCAAACCAACTTTATCTTGGTCGTCTTTATGAAAGTAAGATTGTGTAAAAGCTTACCATCTTTCCACGTTTGCACAAAATTGTAGTAAGATGACTCTGATAGAAGTTCAGCCCTCACACGCGGTTCCACATAAATGTTTAACTTTTTATGCTCCTTCAACCATCTGGAAATGGAAATTTGAACAATTAGGTACATAGCAAAATTTGCTTAATTGCATGCGAGCATTTATTTGTACATAAAAATAGTAATATCAAAACTCTGATCAATTTTATAAATAATTTAAAGGAATATAATGATAATAATGCAACACTGAAGCCATACTAGAAACTCAATTAATGGAATGTTTTCCCAGTGCAAGGAACTTCATCCAGAAGCATATATTATTAATAGAGGCATCTTGATAACCAGTAAAATCATTTACAAATTCCCAGAATTTCACAACCGTCAAACTTGCAGGTCTATAACATGACACCATTGAAAAGAGCACTCATGGATCCTTGGCAGGAAAATTAATGTTTTGGAAAGCCAAATTCCAAAATTCCAAAATGGTATCCAGATTTCTTTTCCTAATAAGCAAAGATAAAGTTCAAACTGGTGTAGGATACTGTAGGAAAATCATTTAGAAGACCAAAAATAAAATAAAAGTCCATCACAACTTGGATATTCCAAACTGCATTCCTATAAACTACAAATTTGTTGTAATCATCCATCTAAAAACAAACCAAAAAAGTCCATCACAACTTGTATATTCCAAACTGCATTTCTGTAAACTGCAAATTTGTTGTAATCATCCATCTAGATTTTACCCATTCGTTGCCAAAATTAACATCTTAAATTTGGCATCTCACCCACCCCCCCAACCCCTTAAGGCCCTTTTATTTGGAAAATACTTGGCTCAGTGTTGGAGCATATGGAGACCTCAAGGAAAATTGCTGGAGTTGCAATTTTTTTTTTATTAGGGAAAAAGGAGTAAAACATGTCAATATTAATGAACTGAAGTGTTTTCACTTTTCAGGGGAAGAATTGGGGTTTCCTTGCCTCTGGATAAAATGAGAAGACAGCTTTTTAGCCACCCACACCAATTTTACATGGGGGATAAGTAATTAAGGTACAGGAAGCAACATAACTATGTAAAGGCTACAAAGCAAGGTATTATCTTACAGTAGTCAACACACAGCAGGGCATTGTTAAATCAAGCCATTTCACAATTGCCATGTCTTGAAAAATGCCAAAGAGCCTAAATCCAGCACAACAATGAAAGCAACTCAAGGGAGAAACTAATTTAAGAACCTAAAAATGCAAAACAATGAAAATCATAGTATCCACACCTGAGCATATCTGCACATAGAATTCGAACAGAAGTTGAATTTGGTTTGGTGAAGATAAGCACAGTCAGCGGGTCAGATTCCCACTTCAAAGAAATCTGGCGCCAAAAAAAGGGAATACTTGATTAGACGCATAAGAAAGCCCCATGTGAACAGATCCTAAACAGACGCATAAAAGTTCTCAACAGGAAATACAACATAAATTAGATATTCGTTAGTTATTTGCATTTATCATGCCATGACAGTATGAATTGAAGAACTAGATACAAACTTTCACATCTATACTTGCAGAAGCAACACCTGTTTACTGCTTCGCTCTGCGGTTGTTATATTTCCTCTTTCAAAAGAGACAACATCATGTTTGTGCTGATCACTAGTTTCACCTTTGCAACACCATGAAAGTTTAAAAGATGCCTGTCTCATGATAAAACACCGAATCTAATTAGGCATTTTGAGGCACTAATTTGTCACAAAATGAAGATCTTAATTCATTACTACAACACATAATGAAACAATATAACCAGAATTCCTTGCAATCAATTTGCAAGAATGCATTTATATAATCAGCAAAACAAATCAGAAAATAGCATTATAATTAATAATAACAACAAAAGCACCAAAAGATTTCCAAAAATGTGTGTTATAGGTTCTATGTATGGTTCTATGCAGGACTAGGACACAGGGAACCTCAAGAAATGTTAATAATATTACCAAGACTAGTGGGTTACCATCCAAAGACGTAATGTAGTGAACCTAGAAAAATATAGATAACATGCAATTAAACGATAAGGATCATATATAATGTAGCTCGCCAACTGAGATGCACATTTGAAAAAGAATTTACCTTTCTCATAATCCTATTATTAACCATCTTGGAATCAGAGTTGCTCTCTCTATCTTGGAGAATTTCATGAGAGCAAATCCCATTTGTACAACAATTTTCAGATTGCTCATTTGTGCCATTACTGAGCACAGATTGGTTAGTTGAATTCTCTGTCCTCTCTTCATCAAAATCACCATTATGCTCCCTGGGTAAATATTCTGCAGCACAAGCCATCAAAGTCCTACTTAAAAAAGAGGGGCAAAACAGATTTAAAAGTTTTAAGAACATGAAGAAGTCAATTACACAGAAATGTAAAAACACAATAGGTTCAAAATCATTAGCACAAGACACACGGCAAACCAAAAAGTTTGGGCATTTCAAAGTAAAAGTGAATTCATCAGATTTCAGTTTTGGCTTCTACAGCTAAATCTATAGCAAAATGAGGCTTGATAACCACCATTTTTGAAATTCCAGAGTTCCTGCCCTTCTTCACTATCTATAATAATGAATGTTATGGTACTTAGACTTGGGTATGATTTACTGAATAAGGGTACATCTCTGGAACAGCATGAGAGTCAGCCTTTCTCCAAAATCTCCATGAAATTTCCCATTGATTTGAAGTTTGCCCAGGTATTCATGTCCACGAATATATTGCAGGAAAATGAAAATAGTTCAAATGACTATGGTGGAAAAACCCCAGAAGACGTTACAGCTTGGAAAGATAACCCAATCCCATGGGTTTCTCCGCAACCGCTAATGACAAGAACTTAATACTACCTGCTAATTCTTGTGAAAGATACATTATTCTCCAATCTCCAGCTACACTGCAAGTGACCAGGTATCCTTAAGGAAGTGTAACCCAAAATTTGAACCACCAACACAATTCCTGCTTGACACCTCTTGCAGAATCACTTCAAACAAACTGATCCAAGAGGCTTAACATCTTAGCCAGTCATGGACCAAAAAAAAATCATATTTACAAATATAAGAACGACGGAGATCTTTCATAAAACTAAATAAAGAAAAAAAAAGGGAAATGAGGAAGCTTACTAATAACTTTTGTGGTCCTAGAGATTTATCCTCAAACAGGTATTTTGAGATTTTCCAACTCTTTAGCAATCGTAAGCCCACAAACACAAAACTCTGATTACCAAGAAGGAAATTTTTTTGACCAATCAAGCACACCAGATAACATCCTGCTCACATCCTAAACTTCCTTTTGAAAAATCTCGAACTTCAGATAAATCCATTTTCTAATAATCGTTGGTATCAACAACCCACTAAGTGTTCCATGACCATGCCATAGTACAATCACATGTACCTATAATATAATCTTTAATAACTCAACAAAGCAAAGATGCTTGGATTCCCACAATCCTTGCAACCAACCATAACATGTCACAAGCTCCAACGTTTTCAATTTTGTTAACTCCAAAACAAGTGATTCTGATGCTAAGAGACACAGCATCTTTTGAGAAAAGAAATGCAAGTCTATAATCGAGGATGAATATGACCATTGACTAGTAATTTTATGCAAGTGAAAGCAGGTACCTTCAGGGACTCTCCTATTATGTTCTTCCCAGACTTTCCAGCAAACAAGGCATGGAAGCAATAACCTTATCATTCCCATAGCATTACAGATAGAAGTCTGAGTGCACCAATGTTAGGACTGTGAAACCCTAACAATTTAATATAAGATGGATGAGGGTTTTACGGTAGAAGAATAGAAAGGAATGGAAAAAATTAGAGATAGAGCAGAGAAGAATGAAGAGTAAGAGAGAGAATTAAGAAACAGGAGATAGAATTCTGAAGAAGCTGGATTTTTATTAGAATGATTGAATGAATCTTTATTATGCTTATCTCTACATTTTTATACAGTTTTAAGAGTCAATTACTCTGCTACAGCTTCACAGTTAAGCTATTCTTCTTAACTGACTAACAACCTCCTTTATTTTCGGATCTCCCATAACAGCTATGCCAGCTGGCTATTTCTTCTATACTTTCTTCTTTGATACGTAACAGAGCATGGACTTTCTCTCTCTCTACCTTAGTGCTCTTGAATGCTTCCAGATTTGCATGCATAAATTGTTTGAGGCTACATTGCTTATTTGTATCTCTATATATGCATTGATAATGGTGAATAGGATGATAGGATCATATTGTTTTATTATTTATATTGTTCTCATACTAAACCATTTCTTCTTTTTCTTTTTCTTCTTCTTCTTCTTTTTTTTTTAAAAATATTTGCAATAGAAGTACTAAATTAAGTTCTTGTACAGGGAACTTTATAGTAATAACATAAATGGAAAAATTCCGGAAGAGCTTGGGAATTTGACAAACTTGGTGAGCTTGGATCTTTACTTGAACAAATTAAATGGTCCAATTCCGACGACATTGGGCAAGCTTCAAAGACTCCGCTTCCTGTATGAATATGCATCTTTTTTCTGTTTTTCTATAATTAGTAGATTCATCCGGCTTTTATTGAATCATTATTTTTATATAATTTTGTCTCTCCTGAGAAGGTAATGCTTGATGATTGTTAATTATGGCCAATATTTTGTTTGTAAATTTTACTATTAAATAGTAATGTCTTTCGTACCAATGTAAAATTAATTAAAAAGAAATTGTTTGTCCATCTTAATCTAAAAGAGAGAAAAGGGGAGCTAATGGATATCTAGATCATAATGTATAAGGAGTTTTTACAATACACACACATACAAATAAAAAAAAAAAAGCCTAATTACTTAGTTTGTTGATAAGAAAACTTACCTTTATATATTTTACTATTAATAGTGGCTTGGCCCATGGAAATATCATGCATTTTATGTGGTATTTCTGCATCTAATAGCTCAAATTTATTATTTATGGGATGCAACACCGTAAGCATCTTCAAAATGACAATCTCTGTTCTCTGAAATAGGCGTCTCAACAACAACACCTTATCGGGAACGATTCCTATATCTTTGACTACCATTGAAACCTTACAAGTCCTGTGAGTAGTATTATGCTGATCTTGTTATTCTTGTGATCTGTAAATTATAGTTCTGTCTGATATATAAAACACATCTGCACCACATGTCATTTGAATGACATTATTTTACCATGTGAAATGCAGGGATCTTTCAAACAACATACTAACAGGAGATGTACCTGTAAATGGCTCCTTTTCCTTGTTCACTCCTATAAGGTTCATTGCCAGTGGTTTTGTTTGTTGATATCCATTTGACGGGTGACGGGTTTGAAATTTGAATGACCTAATAATGTTTACTAACAGCAGTATTTCTTTGCAGTTTTAACAATAATCGACTTAACACTCCTCCACCTTCTCCACCTCCTCCTTTCACTCCATCTTCGCCTGCTCGTTTGGGTGGTTAGTATCAACTTGAGCATTTGAGTTTCGGTGCTATTAACTGCTAGTTGTAATTGAGATTGGGGTGCTCTATCGTTTCCAAAGCTTTTTTTTTTTTAATTATTATGAATGTTCGTTAGTTCCACATTACATTGAAGCGGTAATTCTATTTTCATATTTAGTGATGTCATTTCATTGGCAGCACAACTTTACTTCACTTGTATTTCCTTTTTTCATCCTCTCTCTGAATTCACAATTGATACAAGGATAATAAAGTTCATGTTCCTTCAAATTTTTTAAGGTAACCCAAGCACATTGATGTGAGCCCCAATCGACTTGTTTTGAGACTCAACACCTTTATGCTTGATAAGCGACCTCTTGGAAAGCCAAATTAAATTTGAAATAAGAAATCTCGACCCAATAACTTGTGCTAGAGAATTTTGATATAATTGATGAACGCCACAAAGTGGTTAGTTTTGATAAGTTCAAAACGATTGTTAGTAAGAACCAAAATTGAGAGTATTTTCTCACAAAGTTTATATTAAACAAAATCTGAATTTTTTATTTTTTTTTTTAAATATATGAGTTTAGCTAAGTATTTATAGTAACTTAACTATATAAAAACTCTAATTTAAGTTTTTTGATTTAGAATAAACTTCCTAGATAAAAATAAGTTTCTAAATAAGATAAAAATAAAATCTAAATTAATTTTGGGCAATAAACTACTACAAAACAGGCTCAAAACTCACTAATATACTTAATTTTAATATAAGTATACAACTCATAAATATATTATACTAAAATTAATTAGATAAAATTGATCAAAATCTAATATACACAGGATTCTACTTGGGATCATATCATTCTCCCTTTCTTGAGAAATGATTTGTCCTTGAATCAGGACGAATCATGTGCCATGGTATTATTGAAATTTAAAGCTTCCCTTGTAATCTTTTCATTCCATATCTCATATTTCTAAAGTGCAAGTTCATAACTTGAAAGTGTTTTTCAAATGCTTCCAATTTAGAGGCAATGTCAATTGCTTTAGTATCCTTGATTTTGCTATTCATTGTGATTAGCTGCAAAGATTGTTAGAAAAGTAAAAGAATATCTCACTTCACTCCCTTAGTGTTTTATATTGGAAGCATTCAAGTTCACCCGTGTCCTTTTTTTTTTCTATAAATAATTTATGATAACGAGCGAAAAGGTACGAAAAAGATACGAAAATAAATAGAAACAAAAAACAAATCAAGGAAAATTATTCTTGTTTTTTTTTTTAAATTTATGACTTAAATAAGTAAGAGACACAAAAAAAAAAAAAAAAAAAAAAGAACAAATGCAAGCGAAAAGGAACGGAAGAAACGAAAACAAGAAAATGTAGTAACAAGGTATAATAAAGATAAACAAATCTGATTTACAGTCTAAGCTCTGATACCAAATTGATGCGAACCCCCAATCGACTTGTTTTGAGACCTAACACCTTTACGCTTGATAAGTGACTCCTTGGAAAGTCAAATCAGATTTAAAACAAGAAATCTCGACCCAATAACAACTTGTGCTAGAGAACCTTGGTATAATTGATGAACGCCACAAAGTGGTTAGTTTTGATAAGTTCAAAACGATTCTTAGTAAAAATCAAAATTTAGAGTATTTTCTCACAAAGTTTATACGAAACAAAATCTGAATTTTTTTTTTTTAAATATATGGATTTAGCTAAGTATTTATAGTAACTTAACTATATGAAAACTCTAATTTAAGTTTCCTGATTAAGAATAAACTTCCTAAACTAGAGCAAGCTTCCAAGATAAAAATAAGTTTCTAAATAAGATAAAAATAAAATCTAAATTAATTTTGGACTATAAGCTAATACAAAACAGACTCAAAACTTACTAATATACTTAATTTTAATATAAGTATGCAACCCATAAATATATTATACTAAAATTAATTAGATAAAATTGATCAAAATCTAATGTACACAGGACCTTACTTGTGATCATATCACACATGCAATCACTCAAACCTACTAATGAACAAATGTTTTGAAAGATCCAGTTAAAAACAAATAAAAAAGAAAAATAAAAACATTGATTGTTTGAAAAGAACAAGAATGCTTGTTTATATATTCGCAAATAAACAAGCAATGAGTTCAACTTTTAAATATGATGAATCAATTCAACTCTTCAATATTTAGATTAAGGACTTGTAAATTATGGTTGCAATTAGAATCTGAATTCTCATACTAGAGCTGTATCTTCCTGCAAAATTTAGTGAATTGTTTCATTCATGATAGGTATTTTCAAGAAAAAAAAAATGTTGATTGTTATGCTCATCATTGGCTGATAGTATAAATTTGCTGTACTGTATTTATAAAATACCATTCCAACAGGTAACAGTGCAACTGGAGCTATTGCTGGGGGAGTTGCTGCTGGTGCTGCTCTGCTGTTTGCTGCCCCTGCCATTGCTCTTGCTTATTGGCGGCGAAGAAAACCACAGGATCATTTCTTTGATGTACCTGGTTGGTGTCTTTTTGAAGATGTTTTGACTGATCATGAAGTTACTCTTTTAGGATTTTTTTTTCCATCGTCTACATTTCTTTACAGCTGAAGAGGATCCAGAAGTCCACCTTGGACAGCTTAAAAGGTTTTCTCTGCGCGAATTACAAGTTGCAACAGATAATTTCAGCAACAAAAACATTTTGGGTAGGGGTGGATTTGGAAAGGTTTATAAAGGACGTTTAGCTGATGGTTCTCTAGTAGCAGTGAAAAGATTGAAAGAGGAGCGCACACAGGGTGGGGAGCTACAGTTCCAAACAGAAGTAGAAATGATCAGCATGGCTGTGCATAGGAATTTGCTTCGTTTACGCGGTTTTTGCATGACGCCAACAGAACGATTGCTTGTCTATCCCTTCATGGTTAATGGAAGTGTAGCTTCATGTTTAAGAGGTGCTGTTTCTTGAACCTTTGTTGTTTATCTATCTCTGCTGTTGATATAATTAGTAATTTACTTTGCCTTTATGCTATCTGTTTTATCTGCATTTAGTGACAACTCGATGATTTTGTGTGTAACCAACTCCAAAGTCTGTTTCATATTAATTTTTTTCCTGGTCCAATTAACATTATAATTTACCTATTAAATACCAATAGTTGTATTTGACTTGCCAATTCTGTATATGCTAATTATTGCTTATAATGTTATATAGAGCGTTCAGAAAATCAACCCCCACTTAATTGGTTGATACGGAAGCGAATTTCATTGGGGTCTGCACGGGGACTGGCTTATTTACATGACCATTGTGATCCTAAGATTATTCACCGTGATGTGAAAGCTGCCAATATATTGTTGGATGAAGAATTTGAAGCAGTAGTTGGAGACTTTGGGTTGGCTAAACTCATGGACTACAAAGATACTCATGTCACTACTGCAGTCCGTGGTACAATTGGGCATATAGCCCCCGAGTATCTATCAACTGGAAAGTCTTCGGAGAAGACTGATGTTTTTGGGTATGGTGTCATGCTTCTTGAATTGATAACTGGACAGAGGGCATTTGATCTTGCTCGGCTGGCAAATGATGATGATGTTATGTTACTTGATTGGGTATGTATTCAATGTCCTCTCGCTATGTGTTTGTGCATCGTTGTCATCATCATCATCATCATCATCATCATCCTTAGTTTCTTTTGGCCCTCTAAATAAATAAACAGAAACATAGCTTTCTAAAACAGTAAAATTAGATGCACAAGATTACAGAGTGATGAGTTATAATGTGTCCAGGAATGTTAAATGGGCTATAAACAGGTTAGATTGAAGGGAAAACACTTATAGGTGATGAAACATTTTCCAGAAGCAAAATCTAATTTTGACAAAAATGTACTGGTTAAACTTACTTCCATAATCTTTGTTTACTATTATTATTAGTTCCTGAATAGTTGGATCTTCTCTCTTGCCAGCTTTATTGCCAGAGGATTTCTTTAGTAATAATTAAGGATACTCTAATACGATAGTTGTTATCGTTGATAGGACATGCCCTTCTCATGAGTTTTGGGTTCTTAATGCTGGTAATGGGAGCATCATTAATACACAAATTTTGGACAGAAATTTGCCTGGGTCTTAAAGAGTATTTTTGGCTACTAGCCTTTTTGTTAAAACATTAGAAATGTGGTAATGTCTGCTAATGCGAAAAACAAAGCCTTATCTGGCATAACGACAGTTGTCAAGAGGTTTATGTTCACTGTACAAGGACTACAAGAATAGAAGAATAACAACCATGGGGACTGAACTCAGATCATGCAGGAAGTAGCTCCAATCTTTCTTGGTTTTTTATTAGAAGTACAAAGGAATTCTGGTTATAAAGGATTCAAACTGCAGGAATTAGGGAAACGGACACAACCGCACGGACGTGGAAGCCACCTACCCCAGTTGTTGACACCTCCATTTTCCTAATGATCTGGTAACATAGCTTAAGAATGCCTCATAGTCTAGCAAGGTACCTACCTGGTAGTGCCAAATGCTAAAACTGTTGCTTCAACCAAGTGCAGCCAACTGCTCAGCCTTTAATACTCAACTGTTGCCAACTAGTTGGCCCACATACTTGATCAATTATTGCCACTTGCCCATGCATGGGGCTCCTGCCTAGTGCATACAGACAAGTCTCAATTCACATACCCATGCTAGTGTTGGTAGTTTGGTACTTGGGCGTCTCCGATTGCTGCCACTCACATCATCAAGTTTAAGGGGCTAACACCAGTCCAAATACTGTAGTTTAGCTCTATGTTGGTTTTTATTATTATTTTTTTAAGTTTGTCAAATGTTGTGATTACTTTGCTGGACGCTATGCTAAATTACAGGAGAGCAATTCAACCAAAACAGATATCTATGGGTAGATGCCAATTTCTCCACCTACCAGCAGTGCCATTCATGTGTTTGGCCTTTTGTTTAATAACTGGGTCATCCATATTTCTTAGCGTAGCATATTTATAAATTAGCTACCATGACATGATCTTCCAGATTTCTAAATGTTGGAATAGTTATTATTTGATAGCACGGTCATCAAAGAAACTGGATTGCTGTAATTTCTTTATTCACTGATTTGACATTGTGCAAATTTCAGGTGAAAGGGCTTCTAAAAGATAAGAAGCTGGAGACATTGGTTGATGCTGATTTGCAGGGTAATTATGTTAATGATGAAGTGGAACAGCTAATCCAAGTGGCTCTACTGTGCACACAAAGCTCCCCAATGGAAAGACCGAAGATGTCCGAGGTGGTTAGAATGCTGGAAGGTGATGGATTGGCAGAAAGATGGGAGGAGTGGCAGAAAGAGGAGATGTTCCGTCAAGAATTCAACCATACTTACCACCCGAATATAAATTGGATTGTCGATTCCACATCGCGCATCCCTCCAGATGAATTGTCTGGTCCCAGATGATCTCTTACCTGCTGTGTACAATGGAAATCTTATGGAAGCTCATTTTGTGTCTAGAAGTGATATTTACACATTTGTGCATATAGTTTTTCTTTATTCACCTCTTATTTTCGGTGTCTAGTTTACGTCATATGTTGGAATTGATAAATGTTGTAATTTCTATAGGGCGTTAAAGTTGAGGTGCTAGTAAACAGGGCAGGAATGGCCATGGAAAGCACCTACCATATAGTTTTTCTTGTATTCAACAATTGGTGGAGGTTGTTACACAAATAAATACATTCATATTCTCTCAAGTCCAATTAATGAGATTGAGCAATTTTATCTAAGCCAATGCTAGACTTCCCATCAATTTTGAAACCTAAAATTTTTTCTATCTCGGGTCGGTACTACATATCTTTATATAGTTTAATTGTCATTTCAGATTTTTATAAAATGAGCACTATGCTACAATCTCTCTCTCAACTTCGGCCAATATAATTTCACCTGGGACTAGCAGTTGTATTGGGAAATTTCTCTTCTCAGTAGGAGTTTTCCTGTCGAGCCACCAATAATTTTTATTTTTCTTATATTTGTGCTCTAATATGTTATTTTATTTTTATCAGAGATATGAAATTATATATATTATTTTAAGATTAATTATTCTGATATTTATATATTTTAACTGATTATATTAAAAAAAAATTATATTTTTAAAATTATATTAAAAAATATATATATTTTATTTCCGTTAAAAATCAAAATTATTTTATTAAAAAAATAATTAAATTTATATAAAAAATTCATCATATTCTTTATTTTCAATCTAATTTTCATTTAAATATCATCGTCCTCTCGAACACAAAATTTTTTATTTTCATTATCTTTACCACCACCACCAACCTACCAATCCATATAAGCCAAAACAATATAAAAGTTAACAAATTGACAAAAGCGCATGAGTAAATTTTGCAATTTAATCTCAAAATTTATTCGCAAAACCTTATAGACGTTTAATAAAAAGAAAATTCCAGCAAAAAATTCCAGAAAATTCCAGCATATCCAAGCAACATATTACAAACACGGAGATTAAAAAACTAGAAAAATCAAACAAATAGCACAAATTAGCATTAACAATATTCCTTCTGGTTTCGATTACCTAAAACATGTAACAAAAAACTATAGAGATTATTAAATTCAGATAATATCTGAAAATTTCTTCTAAATTCCTGCATTTTCTCAGCTAATTACACCAAAATTAAATGGACTTTGATAAAACAAATAGACCATACCTGCGAATTAAACCATATAAGCCAAAATTCTTCTTAATGTTTCAAAATTCTCTCTTGAATTTTCATAAACCCATATCAATGTGAACAAACAGAGAATAGAAGTTAAATCGAAGAAACCTAAAACCAAAAAGAGTCGAAGAAACACAAGAAGGGGTTGGAAATTGAGAACAACTCCATAATTTCATTCTCAGTAAAGTCCATTCCTTAAAGATGTGTGTTTGTGTGTGATTTGAGCTTAACAAGAGAATATTCAGACTTAAAAAAGAAAAGGCAAGAATTGGAGAGAAAGGTAAAAGCCAAATGGAGAAAGGGTAAGGATTGGAGAGGAAGGTAAAAGCCAAATGGAGTGCCATCATCTTCGTTTTACCGATCGTCTTCTCCGTTAATGCTCCAGGTTGAGCATGAGAGGTCCACCGTCAGTTTCGCTGTTCTCCAGCCATCCCACTACCATCTGTTCTTCTCCAACCTCCATTTTTTTTTCAATTTTTTATTTTATTCCTCCCTCTTTCTATCTATTTAAAAATCCAGTTTATTCTTCTTCTTCTTTGCTTATATTTTGTCTTTGATCTAAAATCTAGACAAATAGAGACACAGAGCTAGCCTAGCTCTCTCTGCAATAAGAGAGCCCAATTGAGTGTGGCATTAGAAAGCTTTTGGTTGAGTGGATTATGGATGAATTGAATTTTTTGTGTTATTGGAGAATAACACGGAGAAAATAAATTTTTTTGTTAAAAAAGAGCGTTTGTTATAAAATTTTTTCTCTAATTTTTAAAATTTGCGTTAAATATTAAAAATAATTTAATTTTTTTTTTACCCAAATATTTTAAAAATTATAAAACTCTTTAATTTCCTCTTAAAATGCAGTTTATAGCGTTTAGTTTCTTATCCAAACATCCTCTAGATAAAATATATATATATATTAATTTTATTGTTTATTTTTTACAATAAATTTGGTGGGGATGGTGGTTGTTATAGGTTTTAATTGAGTTGATTGTACGAAAAAAAAAAGAGAGGAGTATTTTGAGTATTAAAATAAATATTTTAATTAAAATTTAATTTTTTAGGATTTAATTAATGAAAAAAATAGAAAAATTGTAATATAATGGAAGTAAAATGTATGGACTTTTTAATATAATTTTAAAAATACAAAATTTTTTTAATATAATAAAATAAAATGTAGATATTTTAGAATAATTAACCCATTTCTTTACTCTATAGGTTTGAACATAAACTTCTCTTCTTACATTGAAAAACAATTAGAAAAAAGTATAAAAAAAATAATATAATTATTTTTATTTTTATTTTTATTTTGTGATATGTGAATTTGTTTTAATAAAATAAGATATGAGATTTTCACCATTAATATTTTGAGATTTTGTAATACCCTAGATACATGTTACAGTAATTAAACAGTATAACTAGTTATCGGATCGAAAATACCGATAATACTAAGGAATTTCAAAAATAATATAGTATTTAATTTAAGTTAATTTTTTCACAAATACTTGTATAATAAGATATTAAGATTAATTATAGTTAATTATATGAAAAAAATATAGAAAAATATTAAAGATGTTGGAAAATCAACATAATGGCAAAACTGTAAATAAGTGAAACTTCAGGAGCATTTTGTGAAACCTATTGTCCTGACCCAAAATGACTCTGAAACCTATATGATGATAAACTACAGATAAAAGTAAGCTATTTCATTTTCCACTTTGAAATATGATTCTCAACAGAATTAATTACAGAAGGATGTGAGGTCAAAGTCTAATTAATGGAAAGTTTAAGGACTAAAATATAATTTGTCAAATCTTCCAAGTATAAAAGGGACACTTAGCCATTTTTGCTTCATCTTTCTCTCCTCCACACACCTTGGTCGAACCATACTTGGCTTTTCTCCCACCAATTTTAAGCTTGTTTCTTAAAGAAAACTTGAAGAAAACCTTGAAACAACTTTTGATTCTTCCATTTCCAATCAAATTTCACTTGGAAACTCAAAGGAAATCAAGAACCAACACCAAGTAGGATTCGAGTACTTCATGTAATACCCTAGAAAAGCTTACCTAAATTATATGATTAAAGTTCTCAGTATATGGTTTGAAATCATCGAAATGACTAAAAATAATTTTAGAGACTCAGTTAGAACGAAAATGAAAAACTTTTCAGGAAAAAGTCGGTGTCAATAACATTGCCGCAAAAATAGCAGTCCGATCGACAGATGAATTTTTGATTCTGACTATGGGGTAAATGATTATGTATATGCATGTGTAAATATAGTAAAAAGAAAAAGGTGAAAAATATTTGGGAACACTGAAAAAGTAAGCGATGACAAAACCGTAAATAAATAGAATTTTAGGGGTATAGTGAAATTTGGACTGTCTGAATTTCAGAACAACTCTTAAACTATTTTTATAATAAAGTATAAATAAGAATAACATGTTTGAATATTCACTTTGAAATCCAAATTTCAATAGAATCGTCAAAATAAATTGCAGAAATAAATGTGTCAAAAATATAATTTAAGGAAAGTTTAAAGACCAAAATAAAATTTGCCAATTATGACTTACTATATAAGCCACACTTAGAATTTTTTTGTTCTTCATTTTCTTCTTCTTGTCTGAAAATCCCATTTCCATTTCCCACCCATTTTCTTCAATTTTGTTAAGGAAAATCAATGGAAACTTGATTCAAAACTTGAATCTTTCATCTTCCATCCATTTGCTACCTTGAAAATCAAGAAATTTCAAGAATCCAAGCACTTGAAATTTTTGGCCATTTCATCAAATTGAGATAAATTATTGCTTTGTTTGATTTTATGGTTTGATTTAGGTTTATTAGATGTTAATTAGATTGGGTAATATGTTTAATTGCATTAATTAATGTATATAGCATTTTTCCCCAATTTTCAAACCCTAAACCTAAGTTGTATGAACTAGCTTAGTGATTTTGAGTTAATTTATGTAAATTGAGCTTAGAATATATTAATTGAAAGTTAATTGATGAGTTATTTATGGTTGGTTTGTTGTAGAAAATCCATTTGAGGAAATTTGTCATTTTTGCCTATTTTGAAGAATTGGAGGCAAATCAATTTTGGTGGCTTATTTGAAGTATTAGGTGAGTCTTCTATGCATCAAATAACATTCCTAAAGTGTTAAATTGAAGTTTGGAATTCATATGCAAAAATCTTATTTTGGCCGAACCATATTAGGACATTTTTGCCTTTGGTTTTTACTTCATTTTGGCTTATTTTTCTAAGCCAATTTGATTATTTTAATGTTGTTTATTGTAGTGTTTATAATGCTTATGAAATTGCCTATAATATATGTTGTTGTTGATAATTGGGGCAATGTTGGAGTTGCACCAAAATCTTGCCAAAATATCATTTCATTGTTGCACACCAAGTGTTCGATAAAATGCCTAACTCAAAAATCCATAGGCCAACTATTTGAATGCCATCGTCGCTAGCGACAATGGCATGCCAATTGCGTTAACTTTTTGTTCATAAATGACCAACTTATATTATATTCCATTGTTGGTTGCTAAACCTTTGGGCATTGTATAATCACTTGTTATTGCTATTCCTTTGGTTCTATTGCTCATTGAATTGATTGATGATGAGTTATTGATACTTGGTGATACCATTATTGTGCAATGGTATCTATTGACTTGTTTCTTGTTTCTATTATTTTCGATGTGATTTGACTGAGCTATCGCCCCGACAGGGTAGTGGGTATATACTGTTGGTATTGTGCACATTGTATATTTATGCCTTAGTTGGGAAGGGTTATCAGTCCTAGTCATAAGACCTGATCCGTCTTATGTTTATTGATATGAGATTGATATGTGTTTGACACATATTCTATGCGTTTCATGGTCCTATATCTGTCTTGTCCATGTGATATACATTCCTTTGATATGAGTACTGACCTTTCAGTCATTTCTGTACTTGATTTTGTATCCAGAGATTTTTGAGCAAATTGATTTATTTATTTCATATACCTATTGTTTATTGATATTCCATTACCTATTTATTGGTCGATACATATTAGATTCACTGAGTATCTTATATACTCACCCTCTCACTGTTTCCCATCTCCAGGTACATAATAGGTGATAGATATCCTAGCATTTTGTCTCTCTATGGATTCTATAGTATTTATATCAGTGTAATTATATAAACACTGTATTATTTTGTATGTTCATATCCTAGTTGCTCCATGGATTATGTATGGTATAGTTAGTTTATGAACATGTATGTATGGATTATATTGGAGTTTAATTAATGATATAGTATGATATGATGGATGTTACAGCCAATTGCAGTAAAATTTCCAGACAGATTATAGATTGACAGAATGAATAGTAATTAAGTAACTGAATATTAAATTGATGGTAATAGTTGATTGCACATTATGATGGGTTCTACGGGTGCCAGTCGCCTCTGGCATCTCCCGCACCCTAGGATTGTCGCTACCCGAGAACGGGTCATGGCACTTCATTAATCCAAGATAACAAGTTAATTTCTTTGATTAAATAGATTAATTAGTGTCACGTCCTGATTTCGGAACATGACGGTCCTAGGATGTAGGAGATGCCAGAGGTGACCAACACCCGTAGAATCTAGTATCACATACAATAATCAAATACTATCAATTATTCAATTAAGTTTCATTCTGGCATTCTGTAATCTGTCTGTAATTCATTCTGCAATTAACTGTAACTAACATCATCTCATGCCATAATATTAATTAAACTCTATATTATGCCATACATACATAATTATAGTCTAACTATGCTATACAAAATACAATGTTAAATATAATTATGCTGTCACTTATAGATACTGCAGGAATCTACAGGAAACCAAAAGCTGAGATTTCTGCCTCTTACTCTGCACCTGGAAAGTGGAAACAATGAAATGGTGAATATAAAAATACTCAGTGAATCTAATATGCATCGACCAGAAGTAAAGGATTGAATAATCAATAAATAATAAGCAGATGAACAAATAATATCAATCTGCTCAACAATGTTTGAATAAAGAATCAAATTACAGTAGATGACTGTAGAATCAATAATCAGGTCAATGGAAAATATATCACATGGATAAGATAAATGAAGGGCCTTGAAACTCATATCACATGTATCTATCATGTATCAATAAACATAAGACTGATTCCCAGCTACGGTATCATTATACAATGTGCACATTACTGACGGTATGTACCCACTACTCCGTCAGAGAGGCAGCTCTGTCAAATCTCATTGGAATCAATAAGAATATGAAACAAGTCAATCAATATCAATATACAATGACAATCTCATCAAGTAGTAGTAGCTCATGAATTTAATCAAACGATACTGCAATTTAGCGATGGATAAGCAATAGATGAATCAATAAACCATAGTATTACGATTAGCAATTAACATTGGGATGAATAAAAAATTGGACAAATCTGTCACGACCCATCCCGGGAGTCGCAACGGTCCTAGGGTATGGGTGATGTATAAGCGACCAATACCACGAAGAACCCCAATGAACCATCTATATGATATGCAAAAATAATTACAACTTAATACACTTATAAATGCTGAAGAAAATTTGCCAGCATTTCCTCTAAAATAGTACTATGCCCAAAATCAAACACAACAAATAACACTTCAAATATCCATAATCATCTCCAACTCCTGATCCCTCTGGATCTCCATCCACAATTTCAACATCAATGAATATAAACATGCATCTCATCCATATATATATAAGCAACCAAAAGACCAATTACAAGTAACATTATATATATATATATATATGCAAATCATAATAATATCTACATGCCCAAAATCTATATACAGTACTATGGAAACTATTCTATATATTGTTTACAAATTCTTTAAAAGATGAGAATTACATGCTAAACCAACACTTCCAAGGCAGATGAAGATGTTGCCAATGGAAAATGAGCCTCACCAAAGACTTGAAAATATTAAACACTGAGAGGATGAGTATAAAAATACTCAGTGAGTTCAAAAGCATAAGAATATAGTAAATGCATAATAAATGCCATAATATGCATAAAATATTTAATAAAATATAGCATATAATATAATAGATACTTTACTGTAATAATAATCCAATATAACTCATATAAATCATTTTAGGTAGCACATATATGATATCAAAGGATTTGGGTCACTTTTGAACTTTATACTCAGCACTATCATAAAGTGTACTACACTAGGGAATACAACATCCCTCCCTAGTAGGGGTCCCATAAATAAATGAATCACGTAAACATAAGTTCCTTACGACTAGAGAATACATCGTCCCTCTCTAGCAGGGGTCCCATAATTCAGTGTGCACACAGTCGGTGGATTTACCCGTTATACCATCGAAAAATAGCCCTGAACTAATATCATATAAATGTGCCTCCAATTAACAGTAATATAGCATATATACACTTTATATACTAAAATCATACAAACCTTAAACTACCAAATTAAACCATAAAAATTGAAGAAAAATCAAGAACAAAGCTAGGTGAATTTCAGCCAAAATGAGGTAATTTTCATAAGTTGATGTTTTAATTGATTTTATGGTTTAATTAGCTTAAATGGATGATGAAATGAATGGGTAAATGGTTTAATTGCATCAAATGATGCATTAAACAATTTTCCC
>CANXYC010718245.1:0-17541 GCA_948193065.1 Aleurites moluccanus
CCCCCCCCCCCCCCCCCCCCCCCCCCCCCCCCCCCCCCCCCCCCCCCCCCCCCCCCCCCCCCCCCCCCCCCCCCCCCCCCCCTATCATGTTGTACACTAAATAAGTGCATCCTTAACTTCAAGAACAACCTCCTATAAAGGGATTCTTTTCTTAACCCCTATGTGGAATAACACCTGTCACTAAAACACAGTAAGAACCAAATCATTGGTTGGCATGATCTAATAGTTCTTATTCACTATAAGTACCAAGGAGATGACACGTGAGGGAATTCTACATACTCCCTATTTGAATCTCCCTCTATATATTCTGCCTCTTTGCCTTTATAAACGCAAATTTTTACAAGCAAACAATTAAAAATTCAAAAGTCATATTGGACTTGAGCTTGACAATACATATAGCAGTTGTCATTAGAAAATTACAGGAATTTTACTATTGGATGGTATACTTCCTAATCTACTGCAATTATTCATGACCTTATATATGAAGGGATCAACGTATTTCTATTTCTCTCTCTTTCAATATTCCTCCCATTTGAATTTATGACTAACCTAAACTTAAAAAATAAAGCGGATAGGTACAATTTTACAAGGATTTCATAATCCAAATATACATGTGTAAACAATTAAAGCAACAAAATTTCAATTAAGACCAACAATTTTAATTTCTAAGCATACTATTGTATTTAAGATAGGTAATTTATAGTAAAAATGACAAATTTGAAGTGACAAATAAAATATATATAGTTGTGAGAAGGAAACCATACAAGTAGCATTTAGGGAATGGCTGAAAAAACCAACCTCCAATGGAAAATATCCCAGCATTATTAATGAGAACATGCAAAGGTCCTGAACATGCATTCCATGCTTCAGCAAACCTCACAACTGATTCCAATGAGAGAAGATCGAGTTCCATCACCTTGAGAACCACAAATATACATCAATGATTCAAACTGCAAGGAACAGAAAAAACTTCTTGGCTATGATTTTTTCTTCAACGAGTACATTTTGTCTTTCATATACAACAATCAAATGTTCATTTGAAGTTTCAAATAATACACTTTAGCAAAGGGATCTATTAGAATTGAATTGACGCAACGGAAAGGTTTAAGACAATTGGATCTCAATAATTAGGGCTTGAATAGAGTTGTGATTATGGTTGAAATAAGAAAATAATTAGGATTTAAAGAAAACCTTTGATTTAAAAATCTGAATTGAAAATTATAACAATACAATACTATTTAACTAATAGAGCCTTATTTATACTAATTAAGAGAAATCATAATCCTAAACTGAAAAGGAACCTAAAACCTAAAGAGGAACCTAATACTAATTAAAAGACTTACTTAACAAGAAACTTAAATAAACAAAGAAAAGAAACCAAACACAAATTTAAGTAATAAAAACAAACAAATAAGGAAAACTGATCCAAAACAAAAATGAGTCAGGAAAACTAAAATTCTTCTTGAATACTCCTATATAAATCTTCCTTGGTTGGAAAAAACTCGACCTCGAGTTTTGCAGTGCCAAAGAATCAACAATTGGAGTTGAAAAGATGTACCAATTCCTTGAACTCCTTCATTAGTTGCTGAATTTAAGCAGTATATTAGGTAGATTTCATAAACTGGTCACTTTCCACTAATTTGTTTACTAAAACATGCATGACCCCCATTTCACTACCCTCAACTTCAAACATTTTAGCAGACAAATGCCCATTGATTTTGCGCTTGAATAGCTCCCACTTGCCAACAGCTTTTCCTCTTCCTTGAGAGAGTCCTTGTAGAAAAAATACGTATAGGCTTTGTTTTATGATCCATATCATGGTCAAACAACCAAGGTCTTCCAACAAGAATATATATTCATTAGCACAATATCACATAAAGCTTCATCTTCCAAATTACCTCCCATTTGTTTTATGATCCATATATCATGGTCAAATAACCATGGTCTTCCAACAAGAATATGTCCTATATCCATTGGCACAATATCACATAAAGCTTCATCTTCCAAATTACCTCCCACAGTGAGTTTTCATCAAGTATTGAGAAGTTACTGTTCCACCAAGCATTGAGAATTTATTAGTATTGCGTGCCCCTTTTTTAACCACCTCACTTTATAGGGATGACGATGCCTTGTTGTAGGAAGCTTCAATTTATCCACAACATCCTTTGATATGATATTCCCTATGCTTTCCCCATTAATAACAAGATCACATATTTTACCAACACAAACAACATGTGTATGAAAAATACTATGCTACGTTCAATCTTCCTCTTCCTCATTGATTGTTGTTGTCATCACTTTTCGCACCCCAAAGGACTCGCCATATGCCGGATGAACATCAACTTCCTCTATCTCCTTATTATAGTCATGAAAAACTGGTTTTAGTCCTGCCTCAAACTCTGCTCTCTTTGTTATAGGCAAGCAAGAGAAATGTGTCCCTTCTCTCCACAAGTAAAACATCGAATATGCGAGTTGTTACCCCATCTAGTCATGGAAGCTCCAAAATTGTTTTGCCCATTGTAAGGCACCATACTCCATACTCTTGCCTTATATCTCTTTTTTCAACATTGGCAGCGCCTTCATTAGTTTTATTAAGCATGAAAGTCCTTTGATATTTTTGTTAGTCTATTTGAAAACCACCTCCAACTCCAGAAATTCTTTGCCAATTATTACTATCATATAAGGGCTTTCTAACACCATATCGTGAAACCCAGTTTTCAGCCACTAAAGCATATTGATGAGCATCCTTTATGTTATACAAACGAACTACTCCCATCTTGTCTCTAATAGAATGATTCAAACCAGCAAGGTAACTGTCCATAACTCTCAGATAAACCAACCTAAATTGATAGGTTATTGAATTTTGTTGTGTACTTCAAACGAACTAGTTGTTTGGCTTCAAACAATGGAACTTCTTATACAATTCCATGGTATAATCAGCAAGTAGAAATTATTTCTGTAGCTTAGTTTTCATATGCTTCCAATTCTTAATTTTAGGCTTGCTTTGTTGTGCATGTTACTTTTCAACTCTCTTCCGCCATTGAAGTACAGTACCTTTTAATTTAAGCTTTACAAATAAAGCCTTTCGATTTTCAACATGGGTTTCTATTTGAAGTAATTCTCCAAACTGGCTTCCAAATCCAAAATCATTCGCATGTAATTTTCAATGAAAATCAACTACCTCAGTTTTGATTTCTCCACCATTCAAATCAAAAGTATGTAATAACTGGACTGTCAATCCACTCATGTCGTTTGGTTTGTAGGTCCAGCTTCATGAAAAGGTTCACATCCTCAACTTTCTCTTTATCCTCAAGATTTTCTAGAATCTCGAGGAATCTCCATTCAAGCTTCCACAGGTTCCTGAAGCTACAAAGCTTGTAAAAGCCGAGTCAAATCCTCAAATCATTATTCGCATCTCAACCAACTCTGATTGTTGAGGTTGATTGTCTCTACCTCGGCCAACCATTAGGAAAAATTTCAGGTTTCAAACTCTTATACCACTTGACAGCAGTGAAAAGGTTTAGGGCAATTAGATCTCAACAATTAGGGTTAAAATAGAGTAATAATTGTGGTTGGAATAAGAAAATAATTAGGGTTTAAAGAAAATCTCTGATTTAAAATTATGAATTGAAAATAATAATAATAATAATAATAATACAATATTATTTGCCTAATAGAACATTATTTATATTAATTAAGATAAATTCTAATCCTAAACTGAAAAGGAACCTAAAACTAAAAAGGAACCTAACACTAATTAAAAGACTCAGTTAAAAAAAACTTAAATAAACAAGGAAAAGAAACCTAAAACAAATTGAAGTAATAAAACCAAACAAATAAGGAAAACTAATCCAAAACCAAACTGAGTCAGGAAAACTAAAATTCTTCTTGAATGCTCCTGTGTCAACAATTTAGACTTATATCATGAACTAATCATCTGAAAATACCAGATACCTCAATGTTTAGCGGGAGGTTGACTCCAGACCATTCATTTTGCCATTTCTGGATCAATTCATGGGCTATCTTTGGATTCCTCACTGCCATAACCACATGTGCCCCCTGCCTCTGCTAATTGCCTATTCAATGGAAGCTAACAAATTTACTAATCCATCAAGAAAAAAAAAAAAGATTGCACAACAATATTTTTATGTTCAATTAGTAAAATAAGCAGCCCAGATGCCCTTGGTTAAAAAGAAAATGAAGATGCAAACTTTTCTAACACATTATAGCAGTAGAAAATCAAAACAAACATCCATCAGTGTTATGATGCAGTAGGAAACCTAAATTCAATCGTAATTTCCTGATTTTATGGAAACAGATGTATTATTAGTCTTTAACATGTGGTTCTTGTTTAGGTTTCCCAAACTAAAGTAGTAAATTTTGTGCCTCTTGATTTAGGAGTGCAAATCCTTCAAGATTTACGATTATGTAGCATACAAATATTCGTTCTACAACCCTATATTGTCTGATTGAAAAATGAATATGAATTTTACAGAAATTTTAAGGCTTTCAATACTTATTTGGAATAGCAATTCTAGCTCTAGGAGTGGTTAATGGGACGTTGGAAAACTAGGTCCGAAGAATAGATTCTCTCTCTCTCTCTCTCTCTCTCTCTCTGTACTTCAGTTTTCCAAGTTATTTCACACAAATTCAGAGATTTTACTTTTTGTTTAAACCCATGAAAATCAAACCTTGAACACAATTTCAAAAGTACCTCTCTTATATTCTCACTCTAAAAGGGAGCGACTGCAAGCAATGAACTCAAAACTCTTAAGTTTATTCGCACATATCCAATTAATCCAAAAACCAGCATATACTAAATACCAAAGAATGTTCACCCATATACAATGAAAAAGTAAACGATTCATTATCACCAATTCACAAATTTCTTAGAAGAAATTATTTATTAATTAAATATATTGTCCTCCATTCATCTAACTATCAATTATAAAAATAGAAACTTTTTCATGGCAATTTCACCCACCAATTATTAATTTCAAGGGAGATAACCAAAAAAAATATAAAAAATTACTTTTCCATGCTAATAAAACCAAATGCAAAAAAATAAAAATAAAAATAAAAATTGAAGTAGAAAATTGGATGACAATAAGTAGAAAACCTAACAATTTGGCAGCCGATACCACTGGTGGATCCAGTGTCAATGCAAGTAAGATCATTAATGGGAGGCAAAGGTTGAGGGTTTTGTAAGTGACTAGCCATTATTCTTTGAAAAAGCATCTCATGTATAACATATATCCATCCCCTTAACCACTCTATCCACCCTAATCCTTCCTTCTTCTTCTTTGACGATGATGTTGATGTTGACCCAAACGACGTCGTTGCTATTAGCACTTCAGCCACTCCCTTTCTAAGTGATTTCAATGTTCAGTTTGATTTAGATGAGATGAGAGTGAGGCCTAAGAAGAAAAAGGCAAACAGACAGACATGAACACAGAGACAAAAGGAGTTTATTAAATTAGATTAATAGATTAAAAAATTTATGTACTTTTATGTACAAAAGGCATCACTAATTCTAATTTTACAAAGGAAATGAATAGAAATTAAATAAGAAAAATAAAGAAAAAAAATTAATTAATTAATTTTTTTTTTTTTATGTTGTTTGGATCTTTAGTTTATATAAGAAGGAAATATAAATTTATTTGCTAGATATTCACTTTTCAATCTTATTAAAAGATGAGTAATTTAAAAAAAAAAAGAATATTCTTATAATTTATGTTAAAAATATTTTGATTTCTTTCTGTATTTTTTTTAAAAGGAGGGAAATTTTTTTGTTCTAAAACTGTTAATGAGAAAATCATATATTTTTTTTTTTATTTTCTTTCTCTTATTAGCAACAAAATAAAAGAATTTTTTATTTTTTTATTTTTTCTCCATTTCTCTTAAAATAAATATAGCCTTAAAGTTGATGTAATTGCATACCCTTTGGCAAATACGATGGGCATTGGGTGGTGGTTTATAAGGATGAGCAAACACTCAGGTTAATTTGAATCGAATCAAATTTTTTATAAATCAAATAAATTAAATTATATAATTTTTAAATTGAATCGAATCGAATCGAATTTTGAATCTAATTAAATTAAATCAAATTGAATTTATATATTTCAGTTTGATTATTCTGTTTTTTAGTTTTTTAAATAAAATAAATATAAAATTATTAAAAATATATATTTTTAAATAAGTATATATATATTTATATATTTCGGTTGATTCGATTATTTTTTATTTTTTGAAGAAAATTCAACCAAACCAAATTTTGAATCGAACTAAACCCACTGAACTAGGTTCGGTTCAGTTTGGTTTTTGATTTTCTCAATTTTTTTCTCACCACTAGTGGTTTGGACCAGATCAGATATCAAACCAGTCTCGAGCCGTTCTTGGTTCAATCAGACCGGATTGTTTCTTTCTTCTGTTCCGAGCGGCCCATGGGCAGCAAACAAGAAAAACCAATGGAATAATAAAAGTTAAAAAACAGAAAGATTTATGCAAGCCCCTCACATAGGTTATGTAATTTTTTTTTTTTTTTTACATTAATTTTATTTGTTCGATCTAAATCATAAATTATGTAACTTTTTGTGATAGGTAATTTTGTATAAGTTAATGCACTATTTTACATTGTATATTATGTAAGTAGTTAAATAAAATTACTGTAAAATTTTTCATTGAAATAAGTAACTTTTTCATAAATATATGCAGTTCCTTACCATAGGTTGTGATTCAAGATTTTGTAAAGTCAATGATCTATTTACACAATGCAATCTGTAAAGTACCTTATCTAGTGGAAAGTAATATAAATAAAGCCACTATATAATTTCTCATTAAAATAAGTACTTTCTCATATTTATGTAATTTTTAGCTTGGGTTTATGTAATTTTTCTGATATAAAATTTTACATAAATCAGTGGTTTATTTACTGGGATGAGAAAAAATGGGACCAATCGAAAATTAAATTAAACTTTATTCGATCAGTTTGATTCAATTTAATTTAAATTTCATTTCGATTTAATTTAATTTTTTAAAATTTTGATCTATTTAGTTCGATTTGATTTTTTTTTAAATTCTAAAATAATAGAATTGACCAATATATATATATATATATATATTTATTTTATTGAAAAACCAAAATAATTGAATAACTAAACTGAAATATGTTTATTCGGTTAATTTGTAAAATTTTGGTTCGTATTAATTCCATTCAGTTTTTTAAAATTTCATTTTTGTTATTTTGGTTGTTTGAAATTTTTGTTATATTCAAATTAAGCTGACTGAATTACTTTCCCTAATTATTTACATAATTTAATAAAAAAGATATATTATTTAGTTAGAAAAATACGTAAATGAAGTCTCTAAATAATTTCACATTGAAATAAATAATTTCTTCGTAAATTTATGTAGCCTCCTAGCTACCATAAGTTTTGTAATTTTTGTGATAAGAGATTTTATAGATACATTATAGATTTTATAGATACATTTTTTAATAATTCATAAATTATTATATATCTCTGAATTAAAATATATGTAAGATGTTTATTGATTTTTTGTGTGTTTTAATTTATTATAATTTTAGTTATATTTGAGTAAATATTAATAATAATACAAATGAGTGTTTTATTGTATTTTAAAAATAATTTAATAAAAAATATAAATTTTTAAGAAAAAAATAAAAAGTTTATTGGTCAAAATAAAAAAATAATGAAAATTTAATCATCAAAATAAAAAAAAATATATTATGCTGACGTGTCTTTTTGATTCAGTATACTATGTGATTATCACTTATTTTGATTTGATAAAAAATCTGATAGAATATCATACAATAAATAAGTTATGTAATTTATGTAACAATGAAAATAAGTTTTATTAAGTATAATAGTATTAAGAATCAAATCAAAATTTTTTATTTATTTTTAAATGAAAATAAGTTTTTAAGCATACATATGTCCAATTAAAATTATTTATTTATTTTATATATGCATATAATATAGCAAATTAATTAATGTTAAGTTTTTTTATTTTTATCCATGAATTTTATTTTAAATAATACTTATATTCAAGAAAGAGAAAAAATAAATTGAACTGAGTATGTAATAATAAAAATAATTTATTACGAGAAATAAAATCTTTTATAATATCATAATACCATTTTTTTATAAAAAAAAATACTTGCAATTTATATAAAAATATTTATTATTTATAAATTTATATTAAATTAAATGTTTCTTGTTTTAGTCAAGTTGTCAAGCTGGACTGCAAGTCATAGCCATTTCAAATTATATATTAATTTGGATTGATTTAAATAAGTATATTCAAATAGAATCGGAATTTGTCACCTCTAAATAAAATTTGATCACGCTAAATATAACCCAATTCACTTTTAATTGAAATGAGATGCACTCCAACTAGGGACAAATTAAAAAAAAAAAAAAAGCACTTGTTTTCAAAAATAAATATAAAAATTTAAATTTTGAGAAAAATTAAATATCAACTATCATAATAGAAAAATTGAGACAATTTTTTTTGAAATTATATATTTAAGTTCTCCAAATTTTGTATAAATTGAGTATTATATGGTAGAAATTGAACAAAATTTTTAGTAGAATTTCAATTTTAATGTACCAAAATTAAAAAAATGTATATATATAACTATTATAAATCAAAAATTATTCTTTATATTTCAATCTTATAGTTTTTATATATGTCAACTTTAATTTCCAATCCTGCAGTATTACTCTATTTTCTCGTTAAAGATGATATAACATATTATCTTGTTCTTGAGAAAAATAAAGAGGAAAAAAGGAAAAAAGAAAAGGTAGAGCAAAAATTTTTAATGATTTCATGAATATCATCTTCTCTTACTACAGTTCTTAGTTTATTTAATAAGAAGCTAGTCCATAATCAAGATTTCAATTGTTTGGATCCTCGGAAAATGAGAAAAATTTTCCTGAGAATTGTGTTTATATGTTCATATTGATTAATAAAATAAAAATACTTGGTTTCAAAATTAAAAAAATTGAGGCCTTATTTGATTTACATCGCTTATTTTTCGGGAAGTGTACTTTCCAAGAAGTCATTTTTTTAGGATATTAATCCATGGGATGTAGAGCTCAAGTATGTTTGATTTATCATATATATTTTTTATGGGTAATATTTTTTATTTATTTAGGATGATGATAAATAATACTCCTTTCATTTTTTTTTTATCTGTCGTTTTAAAAATTCATCCATTTTTATTTTTAATTATCATTTTAAATTTTCAAAACAATATTTAACAATTTTTTTCTATTTTATTCTTATAATATTTAATTAGAATATAATAATTTAATTTAAAATAAGATTAATGATATAAAATTAAATAAGTCATTTTAAATCTAATTAATAAGTGTCTTAATATGTGCGCAAAACTTTAAATGACACATAAAAAAAAAAATAGAGGGAGTAGAATTTATCTGGATAAAATCCTTGGAAATTATAAATTTGAGTTAGTTGAGCTTCATTAGATAATCTCAAACCAAAGAAAAATACCCTTATATCCTTCACAAAACTGGACAGCAAGTTGAATAAAAAATGGTGCCAACTATGCAGCCTCAAGTTCCCACCTTAAGTATCAGCATCTTTCCCTCCAAAATAGATCAAAAACATCATTAATTATTGTTAATTTTCAATGCAGAAGTAATGATGGTGTAGCTATTACAGTTGATCATTAATTATCCGGTTAGGTGTAATTATGTTAAACCACTCTTCCTCTTTTGCTCATTTCAATGTAGAAACAAATGATTTCAGGGACCGTTATTCATTAATAACAATAACAATTAAAATGGATAATGATAATCACTATTATATTGCTCTTGTAACTAGATATCTATTTTCATTTTGTGAATTTTATTCTCTTCAACTGGCCATTTGTTTGAAAATAGAGAATGATAACTAAAGAAATTATAATCAGCACAGAGCTATTGTGATGGAAGAGATATTTGGTGTTATGAATGACAACAATTTGTTTAATTCTAAAAGTAATGATCAAATTGAAGTAGCAGAAGTTCCAGTCATCGATTTAGAAGAAGAAGAGGCTCCTGTCATTGATTTAGTAGAAAAATCTAACCTGAATTTGGATTTTAATGTTGAGGAAGGACCACAGCCAGGCATGATATGTTCCAGTGTCGAGAGTTTGATGAAAACTTATTAACATCATGCAAAGGTTTTAGGTTTCAATGTTGCCAAGAGATCAACTCATAAAGTCAAAGGTGAAGTTTATAAATATGCGACAATCAGTTGTGATAGGGATAGAAGAGTATACTGTGAGAAGACTTCAAAGAGGATAAATTGTAATGCAAGAATAAATGCAGTTATAAAGAGATAATGGTATTCAGAAGGTTTCAAAAGTAATAACAAATCACAACCATGAATTGCATTATGATATATTATTTTTGATGTCTGCTCATAGGAATTTGACAGTTCATATGAAAAGACAGCTAGAAGCCAATGATATCGCAGGCATAAGGCCTTGCAAAAATGTTAGAATACTGAAGTTCAAGCTGGTGAGTCAGAGAATTTAGGATGTTTGCCTAAAGATTGCATAAATTACATTGAGAGTATGAGAATGTTGAGGCTAAGCGATAGAGATGCATAGACAATTTGAAAGTTGTTTTTAAAGATACAACAGAAAGATAGAGACTTCTTTCATTTGATGGACGTGAATGAGGAGGGCATGTTGAGAAATGTCTTGTGGATTCATCCTCGCTCCAGAGCTGCCTAAGAAGATTTCCATGATGTAGTGAGCTTCGACACCACTTACCTTGTTAACAGATATATAATGCCTTTTGCAACAATTATAGGTATTAATCACCACGACCAGTCAATTTTGTTAGGATGTGCTCTGGTTACACACGAGGACACAACATTATTCAAGTGGATATTCACAAATTGGCTCGAAACAATGGGAAATGTTCATCCTAATGCTATTTTAACTGATCAATGCGAGAGTATTAAGGCTGCTATCAGGGAAGTGGTGCCTAACATCGTCCATTGATATTGCTTGTGGCACATTTTATGCAAACTGCCTCAAAAGTTTAAGAATGTTGCTGAATTTAATAAGGCAATTATCGAGTTCAAAGGTCTTATTTATGACAGCCTCACAATTAAAATGTTTGAGAATAATTGGAACGATTTCTTAAGGAATCATGGAATGGAAATGAATGATTGGTTGAAGGATCTTTTTAGTGAATGACAACGTTGGGCCCTTGATTGTCTGCATCACACTATCTGGGCTGGTATGGTTTCTACTCAAATAAGTGAGATAATGCATGCTTATTTTGATGGTTATGTTCATTCTATGAGTACACTGAAGCAGTCTGATGAGCAGTATGAGATAACAATGACCAACAAAATCTAAAAGGAGGTAATGGCTGAATATTATTCAAAGGGCAAATTGCTTAAGTGCATATCAGAGTTCGAGTGGGAAAGACAATTCCAACGTGCATACACTAAGTCAATATTCAAGTTAGTTCAGAATGAGATAAGACGCATATGATACTGTCATATTATTCTGCAAACTGAAGAGGAAGCAATAGTTGCATCTGCACATCCAGTATTGAAAAATTCAAAATAATGGAAAGATGCATATTCAATGATTGGTACGAAAAGGAATTCAAATTTAGTATTGAGTACAGACAAAATAGTGAGTATTAAGCTGCAATTGCAGAAAATTTAAATTTAAAGGAATACCTTGCTGCCACATATTTATAGTGATATCCATGAAAGACTTGAAAATCATCAATGAAAGATATCGGGTAAGTAGGTGGAGAAAGGATGTGTTCAGGTGCCACTCAAAGATTTTATTTGCTGGAGGTTATCTGCAAATGACTAATGAGTACAAGTGTTTTAGGACTTGGATTGTTATTTTTAGGAGTGTGCTAATCTGGCAATTGTCATTAAACAAAAGATGGATTTCCTGAAAAAGCGACTAGCAAAGGTGAAGAATGAATTACTGAATTTGAATGATGGTATGGTTGCATCTGATACTAACACAGGGTAGACAATACATGTTATGTGTGAAGAAATTGGTGGTACTCATGTTATGGATACAAATGTTGTTCGTGGTCATGGTAGACCAAGGGTAAATCGATACAGATCAGCCATAGAAGTTAGTCAACGAAATAATTCCAGTAGAAGCAGGATAACTTCTACTGGCGGTGATTGAAGAGGGCATCGAGGGCGAGGAGAACGGGGAAGATCTAACACTAGCATAATAATGATCAGGTCAATTAAAATTTCTTTTTTAATATAACTTGCCATTTAGATGAACCTTTTTTTAGTTCGTCTTATTCTAATTGTTTTCTTTTGGCTTAAAATGATTTCACAAGAACAATGGTGAAGGGATGATCAATCTAGACTTGAAAGTGCCTATTATTGCAACTCAAAATAGCCAAGCTGGGATTTAAATCAAGCCATAACCAATATACAATATTATGTATGTAGTCAATTACTTGCAGCAAGGAGGATAAGTACATTGATGTTTCTTTAGAAAAATGTTCTTAATATGTAAATTATATTTTCATGTGAATACAAGTATAGTATTTATCAATCCTTTATTGTTATTTATGTATACCAATTTGCAAGGAAAAAACAGGAGGAAAAAAACACATAAATGGAGAAAGTGCATTCAGTTTGATTCATAATAAAATTAATAAATTTTAAAAACTAAATATTCACAAAACCAGTGCTCTAAAATCACCATAAGTTTTATACAATATAAACATAATAAAATAAGTTATACAAACTACACTACATATAATCACTGAATTATAAATATTTTTGCCGCGTCTCGCATTACAGTCAAGTATAGCGTTGATCTTTCAGTCGGAAACCAACTGAAAATGCATTCATGTCCTTGCATTATACCAAAGGCCTTAACAACTTGGCTCCATCTATTTTGCAGTCTACACATGATGTTTGTTCTGTTTCACTTATCATTAGATACAATCTTGCGATATGCATAGACCACCATATATGCTTCAGAATATCACCTTGCTTTGATTTTAATCAAGTTTGAGATATTTACTAAACGGTACTTGTACTCAGCTATTTTGCGTCCTGCAAAAAAACTAGAGTAAGCGACTTGGTGTTGGATGCGATAAACGACAGATGAACCTTCTCCTTGACATGAATTAGGATTTTCAGTTTGTACTTCAGTGTCATATTCCACACTGACGAGTGAAGTATACAGAGCTCGATACTCAAACTGGACCTTGTCATGAATCTTAACTTGGCAAAAGTTGAAAAATTCCTTTAACCCTTTTAGTTCAGCATATGAAACACAAGTGACAACTAGAACTAAATTCTTTCCAGTATGATTAATAAGTAAGAATTATGCATCTCGTTCGTTGGTTGTAGAACGAAGTATGCGCATGGGAATGACCTTCAAATCTAACATAACATAGCAATTTTAATTAGATTTAATCTACATAATTTAACAGCTAGTTTGTAAAATAAAAAACAACAAGCTTTCCTTGCTAATTAGCTTGTTAAGGTTGTAAATTTTGTTGGAATTTTTTATAAGAAAAAAGAAACACAAACGCAACATACAATATCACCTAAGAAAATAGAGGAGATTCTCAACAAATACAGCACTCCTCGAGATTTAGTGTTTAAATAGAAATATTGTCCATGATTTTATTTATTTCTTTTCTTATATGTTTTTGAAAAAACAAAAATAAAGAAAACTACCCAGAAGGCAAACTGGGTCTACAAACAAGTGTATGAATTGTGTTATAAAAAATAATCTGTGATTGGAATCCAAAACACATATATTAGAAAATATGCAAGTGTTCGTTATAAACGTATTAGCTAGAAAACTTACCAAATCCTTATAATAGATGTTTTTCGCATAAACTTGAGCGGTGAAGCAATCTGCCATGTTTGTAGAACAAAGGAGTAAATGGTGCCTAAAAGGAATTTTGTGAAAAAATAGATATAAAATCCTAGAATACAAAAAGGTGTGGTATTGTTATATTAATGAGAATCAAGTAGTGTTTGGTGTACTCAGGACTGCGTACTCGACTGTTTAGGCGGATTTGGTGTCGTCAATATTAATGACATTCAATATTATACTTAGTACTATCCGATCAATATTATGCTTAGTACCATATGATATGGTTTAGGAAATTATATGAGTTGCCATAATGATTGGTAAAATTTGGCTTAATGGTTAAACAAAGTTGCCATAATGGTTTTTTCAGTTTACTGGTACACGACATTATGGTTTTACTACTGTCATGCATGCATTTTTTTCAATACTATGGATAGTTTTGCTTAGCATATGAATACCATACATTATTAGGTATATGAAAATCCACATTCTATCCGAAAAAAATAAAATTCACACACATATTAACTGTTAATCAACTATTAGTTTGATAAGTCTCATGTATAAACATATTATAAAAATGAAGAGAAACAATGTATAAACAGATAAATTCAATTCAATATACACATAAAACAAGTTTTTAATTATACAAAAAAATGTAACTTTCAAAAAATCTTGATCTTGTGGTTCCATTGACAACCAAGTAAAAAGTTGATTTTTTAGTTGTTGAAAAGGTGAAATTGCATTCATCACCCTTTTGAATTCTGAATCCTTTAACAACTTCGGTCCATCCTTTCTGAAATATGCACATTACACTCTTCCTTCGTAAACCTATCATATGATATTCATACTCAACTTCACAAGGAAGAGAACTTTGATATGTTTTGATGATTACTTTCTAATTCTGGTCACCAATGAGTTCAAATGATGGCCCTTTAGGAAGAGTCTGCAAAATCCAATCACAGTTGTAAAATTTTAACGGGAACATTAAACACAAGGAAAAGTTAATTCATATAGAAGGTAAAAAGTTACTAATCTATTCTTATACTCATTGGAATTACACATAACTAAAAAATTGCAATAATTAAGCCTTCCTCCTAAGCTACAACCTGAAACATGAATATGCATATATATTAATTATCAAGCCCAAATTCATTTAAAATTGTCATACCCCTTCCTCTACTACTAGAAAACTGATAATAATATCTGAAATATCTAAAACGATTATAACATATTTATAACTGTATAATACTATTACATAAAGGGGTAAATCTAAGATTATACAAACTATAATTGTCCAAAATAATATATACAATCCAGCTAGCTAACCAAAAACAAAAAGAGAGATTGTTGGCTCGACCTCTGCTATATACTGAACAAATGAGAGGACACCGCTAACTCTGCTGGATATCTACTGAAAATGATAAAGTATTAATATAGGAGAGGTGAGCAAATCACAATGCTCAGTGAGTGGTAAATATATAATAAAGAGGAACATGATAATGTTTTCTGCATATAATTTAAACATAATATCTAGAAAATATCATCATTCTAAAAACGAATTGCACAGAAAATCATCTAGCACAAGAAATAAATCATAAAATAATTCTCTGTAAAATATACACTCAACACATATAAACAATATGTAGATAGATAAACTGGTATCTTGGGTGCATGATGACATCTGGCAGCACCAAGAGCAAACTGGTCATACACATGTGCAGAGCTACCCCCAAAGAGCGACCACCTGATATACGTCCCAAAGACTATATGTATATCAAGGGCTGTCCCAAAGACAATATCTGTTATCTAAGAGTTATCCTCGTCAGGATAGTCTTAATCTGTCAATTACTCTAAAATATCCGTCATCTAGGTATATCTATCAGACATATTCATATATGAGTGTATTTAAAAAAAAAAAATATTTATACTCAACTGTGCAATCAAATCATTCTTTATAAATCAAACGCTAACATACCAATATATGTTCCCAACTTTAATATATAAAATATCGCATTTCTAAAATTTCGAATCAAATCAATTTTCATTCGGAAATTCATTTCTCAAAACATATAGCATATATTAGTAAAATCAATATTATAAATTCATCACTCACCTGGCAAAATGATAGAAAACCTATCAGACTGGAGCACTTCGTTGCTCCGAACTGGTCACTGGGTCAACTCCTATAAATAAATAAAAATTAATATTGGAATATGAAAATAAATTCTAAAATGTCATGATACATGAATTATGCTGACTCTAAAATATCTAACATAATTTCTCACGGAATTTCGACAGAATTTCTTCTTAAAAATTGTCAGCCCCAAAAATCAACTTGCTCAAATAATCACAATAACAGTCTATAATGCAATATTAAACACCAATTATAACCCATAATGCTATTTTATATCTAACTAAAATAAAATATACAAAATATGGTCAAGGTTCTAATTGTCAATAATTAATATTTCGGGTATCCAAACAAAAATCTAAAAGTGTTTATGGATTCCTTATACTGTAGGGAACATTTTGATATAAATATTACTAATTAAAACTAACTAATTGAGAAAATCTTAATTTTAGTCTAAACCTTAAACTTCAAAATTAATTGGCTAAAACTAAAAATTAACCCAATTAAATATCAAATTCATGCTCTAAACATAAACAATTATTAGTTACCTGAGTTAAATGATCGAAAAAATCAAAACTTGACATTCAGTCAAGGAACAGAGAAAGAAAATCTAAAGAAATGTTTTGTGGTAAGGAAAGTTATATATATATAAACAGCGGCAAACAGTGATAATAATTTTTTTTTTTAAAGGTTAGCAGTGCTGTGCGGGGGCAAGCTGTCACAATTCTACTCTCCTTAAAAAAATTTCGTCATCGAAATTTAATTACCTGATGGTGGAAAAAGATAAGGGTACTAATATCTCATATCTTCTTCTCGTTCCCATGTTGCTTCTCGTCTCGAGTGATTCTTCCATAAGACTTTCACTAAAGGAATAACCTTATTTCTTAATACCTTATCCTCTCTAGCTAGAATCTCAATAGGTTCTTCCTCATAAATCAAATCTTCTTTCAGTTTAACAGGTTGTCTCTGAAGTATGTGTGAAGGATCACTCCTATATCTTCTTAACATATAAACATGAAATACATTGTGAATTTGAGACAATTTTGGTGATAAAGCTAATCGATAAGCAACAGGTCCATCTCTATCTACAATCTCATAAGGTCCAATGAACCGCAGACTCAATTTAGCACGTTTACCAAATCGAATTACACCTTTCTATGGAGAAATCTTCATGAATACCTTATCGCCAACTGCATATTCAATATCTTTCCTTTTTAAATCTGCATAGCTCTTTTGCCGATCCTGTGCAACTTTTAGTTTGCCTCGAATTACCTGAATCTTATCTGTGGTCATCTGCACTATCTTTGGACCCACTAGCTTCCTTTTCCCTGCTTCATCCCAACATAATGGAGTTCTACATCTCCTCCCATATAAAGCTTTATAAGGTGCCATATCAATACTTGTATGATAACTATTATTGTAAGCAAACTCCATTAAAGACAAATATTTATCCCAGCTTCCTTTGAATTCCATTACACAAGCTCTCAACATATCTTCTAATGTCTGGATAGTTCTTTCACTTTGGCCAGCC